>JACBKR010001265.1:0-44772 GCA_014218235.1 Colocasia esculenta
TTGTATATTTCTTAGGCAAATGAAGTTATGCTGTAGGATTTATGAGATGAATAATTGTATGTCTAAGTATGCTTTTAGAATTTCTTTATTTTTATTTTTTGTTATATGACTTATCAGAGAGAGAAATATAGTTTTGTTTATGAGTAGATATTTGTTCATTTTGTCATATTCAAAACTATTATATGATATGGATTAATCTTTAAATATGCAATGTATATTTTGGACAAAGGTTCAACACTTAAGACCTAACTTTTGCCTTTCATCGACCTCATACCAGCAGATCGGAGATAGACAGCTCCTACCATAAAGTGCATCGAATGGTGCCATTTGAATACTAACTTGGTAACTATTAGTGTAGGCAAATTCAAAAAAGAGGTAAATGTTCATGCCAACTACCTCCAAAATCCAGAACACAGGCTCTGAGCATGTTTTCTATCACTTGATTTGTTCTCCTCAGTCTGACCATCGGTCTGTGGATGAAAAGTTGTGCTGAATTCAATTTAGATCCCAAGGAATAATGTAAATATTTCAAAAAATGAGATGTAAATCTTGTCTCTTTATCAGACACAATGGACACATGTACTCCATGTAGTCTGACAATTTCTTTCACATATAATGCAACTAAAATGTCAAATGTCCCTTGTTCTTACTGGTAAGAAGTGAGCGAATTTGGTCAAGCGGTCAACAATCACCCATATTCCGTCGAATCCACTCCTAGATTTGGGTAGTCCAAAGATGAAGTCCATCCCTACACCTTCCCACTTCCATGTTGAATTTCTAGGGGTTTTAGTTTACCTGCAGGTCGCAAGTGTTCTGCTTTGATTTGCTGATAGGTTAAGCATCTGACGACATATTTTGCCACTTTCCCTCTCATGTTCGGCCACAAGAAACTTCTTTTTAAGTCTTGGTACATTTTAGTAGTTCCAGGGTGAATAACATACCTTGTCTTATGAGCTTCATTCAGATTACTTTCTTTGTCTCCTCATGGTCGGGTACACAGACTCACCCTCAGAACAATAGTCTTCCTTCATCTTTGGCTAAGGCAAATCCAGCCTCTAGTCCATATTAACCTTTATTTCTACAAGCATAGGGTCATTGTCTTGAAGCACTCGAATGTCTTCAAGTAGAGTGGGTTGTGCTCTAACACTAGCAATCAACATCCTTTCTTTTGGCATCTGCATCTATATTCAGCTGGGCAAATTCTTCTAACAATCACCATTCTCCCACCATAAGATTTGATAAGGTAGCCATTGGCTTCCTACTAAGAGCATCTACCACGGTGTTTTGCTTTACCTGAGTGATTTGGATAGTGAAGTCGAAGTCTTTTAGATACTCCAACCACCTCCGCTGTCTCATGTTCAATTCCTGTTGAGAAAATAGATATTTCAAACTTTTATGACAGAAAATACAATGAACTTCTCACCATTAAGGTATTGACGCCATATCTTCAGGCAAAGACTATAGCTTCTAGCTCCAGATCATGCACAGGGTAATTATCTTTGTGCTTCTTTAATTGTCTGGACGCATAACATATCACTTTCCCCATTTTGCATCAATACATAGCCAAGGCCAATTCCTGATGCATCTGTATATACTTCGAAACTTCCTCTGGCTACTGGTAACATCAGTACAGGCGCAGAAGTTAGGTGCTCCTTCAGTGACAAAAAATTATCTTCACATTCAATTGTCCATATGAATGGATTCTCCTTTCTAGTGAGTCTGGTCAAGGTACAACTAGCTTTGAAAAGTCTTTAATGAAGTGACGATAGTAACCAGCCAGACCCAAAAGCTTCTCTAATTACCGACATAGTTGTCGGTCTTTCCCAGTTCTTCATTGCTTCGCTACTTTAGACGGATCTACCGAGATATCTTCTTTGGATATGATGTTACCAAGGAAAGATACTTCCTCCATCCCGAATTCACATTTGCTAAGTTTTGCATAAAGTCGATTATCTCTAAGCACCTGCAGAGCAATCTTCAAGTGTTCTTCATACTCTTCCTTAGACTTGGAGTATATGAGAATATCATCAATGAACACCACTACGAACTGGTCTAAGTGACCTGTATATATTGTTTATAAGTTGCATAAAGGCCGTTGGAGCATTTGTCAAACCAAAAGGCATAACCACAAACTCGTAGTGACCGTATCTACTCCGGAATGCTGAATTGTGTATGTCCTCTTCCTGATTCTTAGCTGATGATAGTTGATCTAGATCGATCTAAGAGAAGTATTGTGCACTGGAGATCTGATAAACAGCTCATCGATGTGGGGCAGTGGGTACTTATCTTTATTCATCAATTGATTTAACTGACGGTAGTTAATGCAGAGTCTCATTGTCCCATCCTTCTTTCTGAACAATAAACTAGCGCGCCCCATGGGGATATGCTGGGCCTAATAAAACCTTGATCCAACAATTCTTGGGTCTGTCTTTTCAACTCCTGTAATTCAGTAGGGGACATGCGATATGGAGCTTTGGATACAGGGGCTACCCCAGGGAGTAATTCAATTGTGAAGTTTACCTCCCGTTCAGGTGTATTCCAAGTAGTCTTTTGGAAAGGCATCGAGGTAGTCTCTGGCTATGAGAATTTCTTAGAGTAGGTTTCTTATTTTCAGTCGCAATGACCGAAACTAGGGAAGCATCACAACCCTGATTGATCAGCTTGGAAGCTTTAAGGTAAGAGATGAGGACCGGGTGGGTGCGGTAACAGATGCTAAGAAATGACAGTTTTGGAAGATTTGGTCTTGCAAAGGTAACCCTCCTATGACGACAATTGACATTAGCGTCATACTAACCAACCACACAACTGACACTTGTCATACCCCTTCATATCTAGATAGATGAGATTGGCAGGGAGATTTTGCCCTCCAATCAGGGTTTTACATTCGGGCAGATAGTGTGGTGAGTTCAGATTTGGAGCCAAGGGGAGAAGCTACAGTGATTTTGAATTTCATGGGGACTGGTTTACAGGTAGAGTCGTAGCAAATGCGGTTAAAACAAATGAATATGCAGCTCTAGTATCAATAAGAACAAAAGCAGGTTGAGAGTGAATAAGAATGGTACCTTCCACCATACCCCCTTCCTCTGGTAGGTCAGCTTCTATCACTGCATTAAGGCATCCCTGACGCCGTGCTACATTCTGTGCTTTACCAGGCTGGTCCTTCAACATAGGAGTTGGGTATGTGGTGATCACTGCCACCACATCTCAAGTAGGCTCTGAGCTTCTTCCAGTACTCCTCAGCTCGGTGTCCAGGCTTGTCACATAACGACAGTTCTCAGCTAACTTTCGTCCTTCACTTTGACATTCTTTTCAATTCCATACTCTATACCAGTATTTGGCCTTTTGTTGTGTGTGTTGTTATTATTTTTTTTGTTGTTGCGGAAGGTTCCCGTTGTACTAGCTGCTCCTTTCTTTATAAAGATCGGCTTTGTTGTTTCTTTTTTTCTCCCCCTCCTCCTCAACTTTGGCCATATTATCCTCCACCAGTTGGGCTCTCTCTAGACCATCTCCGCATAAGTGCGGATGTTATGTGGTCCCAACTTTTCAATGAACATGGCCACAACCCATCCATAAACCAGTTTGCCTTCAGTCGTTCAGTGCCCACCAGATGTGGGGCATATTATGCTAGACATGCGAACTGAGCCTCGTACTCAGCCACAGACATACCTTTTTGCTTAAGTGCGGCAAACTCCGTAGCCTTCTTTTCTTGGACTCTTTTAGAGAAGTATTTTACCTGGAATATCTCAGTAACTCTTCTTCCCATTCTAGTTCTGCCACATTAGGCAAGTGAGTTGATGTGGCCTTCCACCATGCTCTATCATCCTTAGTTAGAAGGTAGCTAGTAATACCTTCTCTCGTTGGTGCACTACATCACTTGGAAAATTCTTTCCAACTCCTCAAGCCAGTTCTCTACCTCGTTTGGGTCAGGAGATCTAGAACAACGAGGTAGTTTTAAACTCTTGAAGCTGCGATGCAGATCGCCAGCTCCATTCCTAGCTCCTGCTTGATTTCTAGCCTACACTATGTTGTGCAGGCTTGAGTCCTGTGCAACAGTTTTCTTGCAGTGTGCGCGCATTGTGGCTAGCCATTGCTAAGGACTTAATGAAGTTCCTAAGAAAAGGACAGCAACCAATTAATATTCCTAGACATATCATAAAGGTGAACATGTGTACTTAGTTCATTCAACTAATATTTTCCCGTCTCTACCCCTTCTTGCCAGGCACTATATGTAATTTCTATGACCTAAGTTTCATGGGTATCTCTTAATCCTGAGACATATAAGTCCTATTTTGTTTCCTAGACTCTGATACCACTAAACTGTCACATCTCAAAGCATGACAACGGAAGAATTATTTGATCGATGAGACGTGAATAGACGACAAATAAACCTCTAGCTAGTGAGCATAGATGTGCAACAACACAAACCTAATAGGGCCCATATAATGAACATAACTAAGTGTTTATTCAAATCTCAAACTCTTTATTTCATCTCAAATATAAAAACTATACATATTGATCTACAAGACTAAGACTCAATAAAAAGGGAAAATTGCACGACATCCTAACTACCTACTACATCAATCTAACTCTCAAGGTAAACTAACAGTAGACGCTAAGATTGGAACACGCTCTTCATCTATGCATTCCCATCCATGTCCTGGCCTTCGTCTTCCACTTCGATGTCATCTAAGATGTTAAGAAGTAGGGAATGAGCAAACTAACCCAGTAGGATTTATATCTCAATGTGCGGGCAATGATATAAGTGATTAACATTTTAAGAACTAGGTAGGCATGATTATCAAGATATGCATGAACGTAAATCCATTTAAACACGATACATGAGCAAGATAGATTGAACAAAAGTGATTGAATAAGATCAAGATCTAACAGTAGAACAGTATGTACAAGCACGCAGGATATCATTTAATTGCAAGAACGCAGGATGGCCATATCATGCAAGCAAGTAAGCACGCACGAGCAACAACTTTTAACATGTAACAGTAATCAAGCACGATGACACTAATGTGCACTAAGGATCTATGCCACCTTGGAATGCACACTAGGACACATGTATGTGGTTATTGTATCTAGCATTCAACACGCAAGTACTCCTAGTGCAGATGCAATGCTAGTAATCATTATACCCCATGGTTAACAGTATATTTATGACTCTCTATCGTTGGGGCTAGACTGGAGCCCTTGGACACTCGCCGTGTCCGATACACATCTCAAGTAATTTCAAATGTAGATACCCACAGTCATTTATGGCCAATAACAAGAGTTTCAAGAAGTGTACATTTCAATATCATGTTCATGATGATTTCAAGAAGAACAAGCCATGTGAACATGATTTCATGATAACATAGTCAGATAGAATTTCGACAGCATAACGACGTGATTACAACTTTAGTTAAAATTTTTCATTAATGGCTTGAGTTCATGATTATAAATCCACACTCACAAGAAAGAGACGAGGAGGAAGTGCACTCTATCTTTATGGAACTTCAATGGTACAACCAACTCGGTCTCCATAAGAGAATCCACAGAGTACAGAGAATTACGGAGGTCTTAGTGGAAAGGTCTCTAGTCTACTAGAACAAAATGTCTAGAGAGTTTCCATTCCCCAAGAAAGAGCTGCCTATTTGTGCAAGAGTGTAGTGTAGAACGTGCATCAATATCACAATCCATCGGTTTAAAACAAGAAGAAAACAAGTAACATACTGACACAATGTAGAGCATGCATTTATAACAACATGCTTTTCAGTATTTTAACATGATATTCATTCACTTTAACAAGCTAGATCATCAAGATGATTATAATAATCTCAATAGGAATAGATCAAGCAATTAAGAATAATTAGAATGGGCTTTTCAGATTGTTATGACTTTTACATGGATTGACAAGTTTGGGCCACTGAACAGTCACGAAAAACATTAAGAACTACTGTAAACATGCAGTACTTTAAACATAACATGACTGGCGGGTGTCTGGACTACTGTGGAAATTGCGACGGGGGTACTGGTCGCGTTTAAAACAATTGATGTAACTAATCGATTACCGGACAAAAAGGAGATAGGCAGATCTGACGCGTTCATGACAATCCATGCAAACAATCATTGCCAAAGGAACGCGATGGCTATGTCGGACGTGTTCAAGACAATCGGTAGGGGGTACCGATTGGTGATTACCAAAACACGATGGTGCCCACGGTCGCATCAAGGCAATCGAAACAGAATCGCGACGGGATGAAGTGACGCGTTCATGTGACTTTCGAATCATGCACAAACCCAGGGCGGGAAAATATAAAATTGTGACGCCACGTGCGGTCGCGTACCAGACATACACTGAATTCAAGGTGGCGCACAATTTGATGCATCGAACTTGGTCAGAACCGGTCAGAAACGTGACGATTTGTGCGATCGCTTTTAAGGTAATCACAATGAGTAGGCTGTCATGATACCATCCTCTAAACGTGACGTCTGGATTGGTCGTGTTTTAGGGTTCAACCCGAAAACTGTAAAAACGATGCAGTCTTGCATGTTTGGCCTATAACTCAAGATCTAGGGCTCTTTGGACAAAGCTATGAACATGAAAGTTGTAGAGGACGATGAGTAGATGAGAACTACACTTTTGGGTCAACTATTTGGCCTCGATTTGCATAAATATGATATTAACGTGAAAACCGTAATCATGCACGACTCTTGAAAAATGCTTAATACTCGAAGCATGCTTGATAAAAATTGGGGAAAATAGATGCTATGAAACTAAACACGAAGAGCTTTAACTTGGTATATGGTTTGTTGAGATTTGGCCCGAGAACACCTATCTTTTAGTGCTCCTAAGAAAGGTCTTCTGCAGGTCGATGCAGAACGCTAGTTGGGGAAGAAAGCTCCGGTTGGGGGCGATCTCTACCTCCTCTGCTGCTCTAGCTAGTCTTCTCACGCCTCAGCAAGTTGGTAACTTGTCCCCAAGAGATTTATGACGAGTATTTAAGGGTTTTAGGTTGTTTGAAAATCCTAATGTGTCTAGGAAAGTGAAGTTGCGGTTTTAGCTTAATCCCTTCACTACAACAATTTGGTTTATACCCACAGATTTTACCTACGTATTACTCTAGTACAAATGAGAATTACATACGGCTTTAACATCATTTGTAGGTTACACATATGGTTATTTTAGTTGCATGTATATACGTACATATAGTTATAATTTTACACACAATATGCAAAATATATTATTTTTGCCACGGTTATCAATAAATGTAAGAAAGATTGTGGTGCACTTATGAAAAATTTAAAGTATATGTATTGATCAATATAATAACATTAAAAAAAAAGAACCGTAAGTTTAGATTTTAATTGTGGCGCCAATACAATTCATTTCGCGCGGGAAATGAAAAAAGTTGGATTTAAGTGGTTTCCCTGTGTGGGAGTATTTCGCCATTTTCTCCAAGCCCACTGTGGAGAGCACCGTGGACTTGCGCCGGAGGGACCAGTCGAAGGAGGTGATCTTGCAGCCGGGGCGACGTGAAAGGAGCTGAAGGGCGTGTTGGCAACGACCGAGAAGGGCGTCACAGCCATTGAGTAGGAGACGGCGGCCTGCTGGAGGTCAAACGGGTTGAAAAAGACACATCAGAGAGGAAGTGGCCTCAGAGATGAGGTCCCGAAGGTCGAAGGCGTCAATTTGGAGGGGAGTCTTCTGATACAGAGGGGAGAAGGATGGGAAGAGGTCAGGGTCACGGTCGACGAAAGGGATGCCGCCAGCGGGTCCGCCCACGACACCGGAGAGGGAGGCGAGGAGGAGTCGGAGTCAGCGAGGGCCAGGTCTGGGAGTCGTCTGGAAGACTGGCCACTGACATTGTGGGTGACGATGTTGGGCTTAGAGGAGATCTTGCCGAGGGGCGCAGACACCGCACTACAAGAAATTGATGTACAAGGGTATTTTTACTGCTGCTCTTGTTGGTGTCTGTGTCGACCGGGGGTGTGGTGTTTCCATGGCGTGTGGAGGTCGTGAGAAGAAGAAACGCGGAAGGGGCGTGTTTTTTTTCCTTTCCGGTGCGTCCTGTTGCATCGTCCTGTGTTTTTATGGATGTGGGTGGCTCTTGTTTGCCCTGTTTGCGGTGGGCGAGCGTGTGAGGCCTCGTGGGTGTTGCCTCTTTGGTTGCTGTTTCCTTCTCCCTTGCTCTGCCTCCGACTTATGCTGTGTGCTCTCTGTGAACCCCCAGGATGGTCGCAGTGGTCCTTCCCTGCCCACAGTTTTTCTTCGCTGTTGCTTCCTGCAATTGTGTTATTCATACTGTTAGATTATAGCTGCTCTATTTTTTTTCCTTTCTCTCTCTATCTCTCTCTCTCTCTTTCGCCCTCTTTCTTTTGCTCTGTGTTTTGCCGATTTAATTCGATTTTTTTTTCTTCTATGAGTTGCTTCCTCCAAGCAGCTCGATCAGAGAGTTATGATATTGTTGCAGACGACAAAGCTGTTGTAGGAGGCCTGGGAGGAGGATGTGTGTGATGGAGGGAGCAGGGCGATGAGGTTGGCCTGGAAGGGGGTGTGTTAGGCTTCGGACTTGGTCGGGGAGCCGCCAGTTCTGATCCGAAGATGAGCAGCGGGCCGTCTGGTTTCCGTAAGCTCACCCCTGGAACTTGCTGCTCGGAAAAGATTTGTTCTTTCTTCTTTCTTTAGTTTAGGCCCCGTTTCTGTACAAGGGGCTGCCCTATGACCTTTCGTTTGCACTGTCTTTGTGTGCCCGCTGTTGCAGATAATGCCCCTAACGAGGGCGTTCGTTTTGGTCAGCTCCGCCGCCCTCCCCGTTCTCTTCGGGATTCAGGGCCGTTCAACGGCGATCGGGCTATCATATCAGTCTTTTTTCGCCCTAATTTGGTGCGGTTTCGCTAATCCTCTTGCTTTTATCCTTTTTGTTATTTGGTTGTGCAAATATGCAATCCCTAATGTTTCCTCTCGATTTGGTCGTTTAAAGATTCTGGCTTTCTTCTGGAATTCTGCAAATCGTCCGTTTTGATTGCAAGTTGATTTGAGTACGATCTGTGTCTGGTCTGTCACTACCGTCCTCTCTTTTTCCTTTGGAATATCTTGCCAGATATAGGGCTAACCCCTGAGAGATTGACTTTTCGTTGCAGTTTTCTGTCTAGTGCTCAGGATTCATAACGCATGCTCGGACTCGAAATTTTGTCACGGCAGTCTATTATTCAAGACCATCAGTTGGTGCACTACTTCGCAAGAGAACTTCTGATTTAGATATCTTCGTGTCGTTGGCATAGGAATTCTATAACATCCTCATCTGGCTTTTTGAACTTATGGATACTGCCATAACTGAGGTAGTTTGGCTAGGAGATCCGAGTAAGGCAGAGTGTGCTCCAAAGGTGTGCATACATTAAAAATGGATGTGTTTTTTATTGAAAAATTCCCAACTAGCATCAATCCTTTGTTTCAAAACTTGATTAGGCATCCCTATAAAGATTCCACCTAATTTATGCTCTTTAAGCATTCGAATTGAATGTATGACCACCTACGTACCATAAGCTTAAATTCCCTTAGGCATTAACATTGGCACCTACATTCCACACATAAAGGCGTAAAGCTTCCTCCTTCCCCTGTTAAACCAGCATATCCATAACTGGTGCATGAGGGCTGTGGTTGAATGGGTTACTGATCTTGCTTAGTAACTCATTTGCCGCCACCAGCAAGATCACCTCGTAGGCACCTACAAATCTACAATGTGTGATAGGTAGGAAATTGGGAACAGTGAGATGGAAGTTGAAAGAACTGACGGTTTGTTTTCACCGAAGGTCCGAAGGACTGCTGGAGTGAGTTGCTGATTGTTAGGCGGTTTGCCCATTTGGGCAACGCACAGCCACCGGCTCCACTGCCTTGGCGGGGAGGGGGCGCCGGCCACGCCAGCGCCTTGGGTGCTGGTGGGCTGGCGTGGGCTGTTGCTGCCACGAGGCAGCAGCAGCACCACGCAGCTCTGCCACAGAGGCTGCCGCCTCTTCTCCCACAAGCCGCCTCCCTCCTCACACCCTCTCCTCCCCCCTGCCTATAAATACCCGAGGGTGAAGAGGAGATGCATCCCATTTCTCATCCACAAGTGAATCTTCCTTGTGAATCTCATTGGCATGCATGTGTGCATGTGTGTGAGAGAGTGAGTCTGTAAGTGTGTCTTGCAGATGTAGTCGTCTCTGTGTGAGAAGATACTGTCCTAAGTGTGAGACATCAGGTATTCTTTTTTTGGTATCGATTGACGGAGGTACGTCATTGCCAGATCTCGGATATAAGGTGTGGATCTGTATAGGCGACTCAGGTAGCCGTCTATCTACATCTGTGGGATCTTCTCTTATTACTACGTTTCTGCTGCGAGGTATGTTCTCTTAATCGTTTACCTACATTGGTATCAGAGCCACTTGGTTGGTTCTTATTTTTCTCTTTCTCTTGCAAACTGTATAGATGGTAGGTTCCTCGGCACAGTCGGGACCTTGAGTTGGCAGATCTTTTCGAGGACTGGTTCTCGGATATAGATCAGACATTGTCGATGTCAACTCTAGTGTGCTGGCGGCAGATTATAGATAGGTTGGATTTGCTCGACACTACGACCAGCGGACGAGTGCACCGAGTTTAGATGCGAGATAGTGGCCAGCGGCACAGTGGACTCTGAGTTTCAGATGGTCCCTTCACTTCTTGGAATAGATACATCGGTAGTTTTGAGTATCTATGCACCATCTCTCCTGACTGTGTCAAACCCTTGGTCCCCTCTGTTGCTAAATAGACCGCTTGGGAACCATGGCTGGCCGAATGGGCCTTGGTTGTGCTAGTAGTACCTCTCCCTGCACCACCTCTCACTATCACCCTTAGGACTATCGAGGGAGATTTGGTGGTTGCAGAGGGTTATATACAGCTTTTGTAGAGAGAGAGAGAGATGTCCAGTCATGTACTGTGTTAATTTTTTGAAGCGCAATTTTGATTTTCCTTTTTTACGCGTGAATATGTTCACATTGCATCGGAGATAGTACATGTACCCTTTATATATGTTTATATATAAATATGTTTTATGTATAATCAAATATGTTTAAAGTTATATGTTTTGTACATATTTTCTTTAATATTATGCAAATTAGTTTTACAAAATCAAGTATGTTTAAATTAATATGTTTTGTACATATTTTCTTTAATATTATGCAAATTAGTTTTGCAAAATCAAGTATGTTTAAAGTTAGTATATTTTGTACATATTTTCTTTAATGTTATGCAAATTAGTTTTGTATATGAGATATTTGCTCGAAATATTTTAATTATATTGACTTATCTTATATAAGTGGGAGATGATTGTAATTGCTTAGTTTTACTTTCGATTTTACTATATAAGAAATGTTCAATATAATTAGTTTGGATTTTTTGAAGCAAATAGGAATAATGTGTAAATTGATGTCAAAAACTCTTTCCTATTTTGATATGTAGTGGTAAATTATGATTGCCAAAAACGTTATAGCTGATCCATTAAGGGTGAAAGTTGAATGACAACAAACTATGATATATGGCATCGTAAAATGCAATATTTGCTGGATGAACAAGATATGATTGATCATCTTACGGTGTCCCTGTCACCGCCCATTGAAGGCAGTAGCAAATAGACCAAGAAGCTTATGTAGTTTGGTTTAAGAAAGATCGTAGTGCGCACTTTACTTTGTTAAGCGCTATGGCCGACGATCTTATTGGGAAGTTTGAGAACTGCACCACTGCTAAGGATTTGTGGAATCAATTAAAGTTCATTTATGGTGGGACCTTAGTCACCCGATTAAGGGCTCTCGTTTTGAAATTTGAGACCTATCGGATGGACTCGCCACAACACAGTGGTGAACACCTTAGGTGATTTCATCCTATGGTCCGTAATTTGAAGGCTGTAGGTCATGATCTCATTGATGAACAGCAAGTGCAAGCGGTGATTAGATCTTTGCCAGATGCTTGGACCCACTTGAAATAAATTTTGACTCAAAATGAGAATATCAAAAATTTAGATATATCTCGACTTGTGGAGTTAGAAGCAGAGCGCGAGGTTGTGCATCGCGTTGTTACTAATGTCGCTCAGGGAAGCAGATGCTTTAAGAAAAGGGGTTGCAAAAGAAGGACAAAGGATCAGATGTTGCACCAAATTCCTTAAGGATAAATCTTTCAAGCGCCAATGTGGGAAGCGTGGCGGCAAGAAAGACAAAAGTCGTCTGAAGTGTTTTAACCTGCAAAAAGCGAGGCCCTTTCGCTCATGAGTGTCCTGAGTCGAAAAAGTAACTCATTTCCCCTGCTCTCTATATACGTTTGTCTGTACACATTTTTGACTGCTCATCCTAATCTTGTGTGGATCGTGGATTTAGGTGCAATAAAACATTATAACGATATCGAGCGGGTTTTGTGGATTATCATCAGATTCCAGAAGGCATGCAAAGAGTTTTCATAGGCAATGGTGCTAGTGAAGAAGTCCGTGGAGTCGATTCATACCAACTTTATTTTTTTGTGAACGGGACGTACGTTATTTTTAAGTGATGGTTTTTGTTTATCCTTTTTTGACAGTCTTGTAACCATTGTTTGGATAATGTTTTTTATGGACATGCATTGCTATGTGATGGTTTTTATATTTTAGATTTGATTGACAACTTTTCTAATTCTTCTTCTATAGTTATGCCTGCGTTAGCTCAAAAAGATTTAGATTCTGTAACATGGCATGCTCGTTTAGACCATATTAGACAAGATAGAATGGCTAGATTAGCTAGAGAAGGCTTTTTAGGGTCCTCTCGCTAAGGTCAACTTGCCCATATGTGAGCCTTGCTTGGTAGGAAAAGTATGTCATAAGCCTTTTGGAAAAGCTATTAGAACCTCCGAACCATTGAAATTAATCCATTTTGACGTCTGTGGACCCATGAGTGTTAGAACTCGACATGTATATTATTATTTTCCTCACATTTATTGATGATTATTTGGTACAGATATGTCTATTGATTGTTCATCGCTATGAAGTGTTGGATTGTTTCAAGCATTTTTTAGCTAGAGTTGAAAATCAAAAGAGAGGAGTGTTAAAGCTCTTTGGACAGACTGTGGACGTGAATATCTTTCGGATCAGTTCCGAGCATTATGTGAAGAAAAAGGTATACGTCGGCAACTCATTATTCCATATACGCCGCAATAAAATGGTGTTGTAGAATGAAGGAATAGAACAATGCTAGACATAGTTAGGTCAATGATGGCATAGACAATTTGCTAATTTCTTTTTGGGGAGATGTTCTGTTACTGCTGCTTACATTCTTAATCGAGTGCCATCTAAATCAGTCTTTCTACCCCATATAAATTGTGGCATGGTCACAAATCGGACTTAAATTGTTTACGTCCATGGGGATCAGTTGGATTGTTCATTACATGACGAGTAAGTTTGGGAAACTTGGCCTTAGAGCTCAAATTCTATCTTTCTTAGATATCCTGAGAGCTCAATCAGTATGTCATGTATGGACATCATCCAGATGGAGGAATGATAGAGCGTGAGGTTCGAGATGTTGTCTTTTTAGAGAATGAATTTCCTAGTCTTAGCGACAATGAGAAGAATCTTGATCTTTTTGAAATAGATGAACAATTAAACATCCTACCATCTTCCGGAGAAGGGAGGGAATGTGTTCCATACCAATATCTGCCGAAAATGATAGGGATTGTCAGTCTAGTTAGAGTGCGTCTAGTGGAGTGCACCAATAGAAAGTTAAGATTCTTTACGTCGTAGCAAGTGTGGGAATGGTTCCTCGTCGATTTTTTGAAATTGACAGTGAAGTACTTCTTTGTGAACCCACGGATGATGAAGAGCCTAGATTTGTTCAGGAAGCTCTTGCGTCTCAATTTAGGAAAGAATGAGAAATTGCCATGCAAAGAGGAGATTCTTTCAATGGCACAGAATGAAGTCTGAGAGTTATTGTATCTTCCACTTGAGCGTAAGACGATTGGCAATAAGTGGGTTTTCAAGCTTAAACGAAGGCTGATGGGACTATGACAAGTATAAAGCAAGACTTGTGGTGAAAGATTATACCCAGAAAGAGGGTATAGATTATGATAGACCTTTTCACCAGTGGTGAGATTCTCATCTATTTGCTTTATTCTAGCCATTTCGCACATCTCGACTTGGAATTGTTCCAAATGGATGTAAAGATTGCATTTCTCAATGGAGATGGACGACCCTCCTTATACCGGTACGATTATACCATTCACATTGGTATAGTAAGTCCCTCACAGTGGGACATTTACTTAACACTAGTACACATGGCTGGGATGCTCTAAATATATACAGAGTAGCGGAAGTAAAAGAACTCTTGTCATTTCATTCATCACCCACATTTAACAATATGGTTCAAATAACAATTTTTTTTAGAGAACTAAAGTCCACATAAATAAATGCTAAAATTATTACATAGCTCGTCCACATTACATAATAGTTTTATTACAATGCCTCAATTACATACTATGAAAGCAAAAGTCACAATGTCGACTCTACCAAGCTACTCGTCACGCTCGGAGTCACTCTCCCTGTCTCCTTCAAAGGTTGGGTCACCAACTAACATGTACGCCGAAGCAAGGAGTGAGTCCAAAAGACTCAGCAAATAGCTCCATACACATCATTTATGCATACATCACAGTAGGTTCTACATTCCAATTCACAAAGCAAAACATATAACAGTTTGAACATTGATAAGAGACAACCTATCATAGTATTTTTATAAAATTTAAAACATATGGTACATGATTTAAGACTTTCAAAATAAATATCTTATCACATGCTTACTACTCATTCAATCACATAAGCTACAATATGATAGCAACTAACATGGGATTCTCACATGCATAAAGGAAACATTCCTATCATGGTTTCTACACTTTCTTACACATGCACACTATCATTTCATACACTTTAAGGTTGCGGTTTGGACATGAAATTAGCAATTCACATCCCTTCGCATGAGAGCTACATTCTCGATTATACTACAACCTGATGACAATTTAACATGGATTTGTTCACACATAATTGAGACATACTTCTATCATGGGTTCTATACATCTTTACACATATAAAACATCATTATAAATACATTAGGTTGCTGTTAATAACATTATTTCATATTAAATATCATGGATTACAATTTCACAATCTAATGTATTGGTTTTCACATGTTTGTACAATTACTCATTCACATAGTTTTTTTTTTACACATTGTACATTTACATATCCACATCACACACTTTACACATATTCACATTCACATTCACAATTTAGTGCTGTGACACTAGTCCAAACCCATTAGAAGGACACATCACATACACATACACATAGACGCCACCTAGGCAATACAATGACGACTCTTGAACTGCGCGAACCGGGAGAACAAGTTTTCACCCTAACCAGTGGTACTTGTCCACCTCTAGGATTTCATCCTAATGCCCTTAGGACTTAACACATTGAACCTCCCATGGGGACTTTTTCATGGTACGGTTTTACGACCCTCTATAAGCAGTGTCACACATAGCACATTCTTACACATTACACATTCCGATTTTTACACACATATTACACATGATATACACATGTCTTTACATTCTCTCACTTATACACATGACTCTGTTTTCTTATTCATGATACTTCTGTTGACAGAAATCAAACATTCAGTACCTTACATTAATCAGGTTGAAACATATATAATCAACCATGTTCATATTAGCATGCGTTGAATATTAGTTTTCGCATGTAAATTTTATAGAGCACTCCACAGTTATCCAAATAACATGAAATTTTAACCACATACTATTTGCAGGTTCACAACCTCACATGCAAATTTCCAGATTTTTCTGAATTATCATATATTTACAGAAATTAGAACATCCAGTCTCATGCTATTTATAATTCAATTTAACATGGAACATAACATGAATATTAGATTGACAGTTCATAGCTCTGAACTGACATTACATTGTCACAAGAATTTCCCTTGGATTTATTGCACAACACACAATTTACTGTAAATTTTACAAAACCTACGCATGTTTTCTATTTCTAAAACAGAAATTGCAATAAATCACCTGAGCATGGAAAATTTCCCAAAATTTCAGAACATAGACTGAATATCTCCATGGTGGTCTAACAAAATTATGGCATTCAAGCTCCTTATGAATTACGCAACAGTAATTAATGATCAAGGTCTTATCATACATGCATTTTCATAAATAAACCATTTATGTCATTTACAGAATTCATAAGAGTCTCACCACACATTCCACCATTCATATTACATAACATATACGTTTACATATATCCTCATGCGAAATCTTTCGAAAATTATCATATAGAAGGAAGAACAACTCGCTGTTCTGTCTTGAAGAACTTAACGAAATAGTTTGGGCCGTAAAGGAGCTTAATGGCATCATCGTTGGCCGTTATTGAAGATCTTAACAGCAAGGGATCTTGCCGTCAAGTTCAGTCTGTGCAAAAATACAGACCCGAGCTCCAAAAAAGTAGAATTGGGGGGGATCCAGGACATGATAGAATCTCATAAAATAATAAACCCTACTAGACACCTACATGGACGTAGATGGGTTACTTGGCCTCTTAATAAATCTCCAAAGGGATCGAAGGTGTCGTTGAAGCTCTCCATGGGCGTCCCAAGAAGCCTCCAAAAGAGCTCTCCTCCGGTTCTGTGGTGTTGTAGCTTCCAGTCCGTGGTCGGGGAAGCCTCCTCCTATGTCCAAGCTAGCTTCTAGTTGTTGTAGATCGCCGGATGAAGCTCCAAACCGTTGGATCAATGCATGCAAAGTCCAGCTCTCCACCAGTTCGAGCTAGGGTTTTTTCTCTCCTCTTACAAAAGGCCAAGAGAAGTCCTTGCGGTTGCAAAGGGTTTAGTTTATCGGAGAATGGGTTGGGACATCACGTAGGGTGATTGAAGGCCTGATAGCTGTTGGGGACATCTCCCCAATGGCTAGGCTTGCTTGCCCTCGAATTCCAGGTCTGCAGCGCTTGCAGGTCAGTGATATTAACGTCCACATCCATAGTCGTTTATTTAAGTATTAGCGTCAATCGATATGGACGTTGACTATCATGGACGTCTACTATGTTGACGCCAATTGGCCCTTCGGCTAGAACTTAAAAAAATATGCAGAAACCATGTGTACGATGTATATATATGTGGTATAGTATACACACCATCACACATACAAACATACAATATTATAAACCTATTTACACATATGCACACATAAGTATCACTAATTAATACGTACGTAGATATATATACATACACCACACAAGCATGAATTATCCACATATGAAATAAAGCAACAAAATTTGAGGGCCTTACACCCTCTCCCTTAAGGAAACTTCGTCTTCGAAGTTGAACGACACTACTCAAACAAAGGGGATACTTCTTCCTCATCGCATCCTCAAGCTCCCAAGTAGCCTCCTCTCATGAGAAGTTCCGCCATAGAACTTTCACCGATGCAATACTCTTGTTTCAGAGATGCTGAATCTTCCGGTTAAGAATAGCTATTGGTTGCTCCACATACGACAGATCTGGTTGGATCTCCACTGGCTCATGACTAAGCACATGAGATGGATCCCGGACATAGTTTTCTGAGCATAGAAACGTGGAAAATGGGATGAACACTAGCTAAAGCTGGGGGCAAAGCTAGCTCATGCCACGTTGCCCAGTCGTCTTAGAATCTCATACGGGCTAATGAATCTAGGCTCAACTTACTATGCCTGCCAAACCTGACAACACCTCAAGTAGGTGATATCTTCAAGAAGACATGCTCATCCACCTCGAATTCTAAATCCTTCCTCCTGTTGTCGGCATAGCTCTTCTGCCTATCCTGCGTCGCAACAAGCCTCTTCCTGATAAGCTGGATCTTATCCAAAGTCTCCTGAACTAACTCCGGACTGATCAACTGCCTATCGCCTGTCTCCTCCCAACACAAGGGAGATCTACAGGGCCTACCATACAACACCTCAAATGGATCCATACCAATATTTACATGAAAGCTGTTGTTATATGCGAACTCCACAAGAGGTAAATGACGCTCCCAATCATCATTCCAATCCAACACACACGCTCTCTACATACCTCGAGCGTCTGGATAGTTCTCTCGGACTATCCATCTGTCTGGGGATGAAACGCCGAACTGAGCTTCAGCTCTGAACCTAATGCATCTTGAAGATCCTTCCACAAACTCAAAGTAAATCTCGGATCTCAATCCGAAATGATCGACTTTGGCACACCATGCAATCTAACCACACTACTAACGTACAATCTAGCTAAACTCTCAACTGACTGCTTCTTCTTCATAGGTAAGAAATGCGCAGTCTTCGAGAATCTATCTACAACTACCCAAATCGAGTCATTACCCCTTCTAGATCGAGGCAAACTTGAAACAAAGTCCATAGTGACAGCTTCTCACTTCCATACTGGGATCTCCATCCTTTGCATAAGGCCGGATGGTCGTTGTCGCTCGGCCTTCACTTGCTGACACATTAAACATCGGGATACATAATCTGCCACATCCCCCTTCATGCCAGACCACCAAAAAGATCTCTTCAATCCTGATACATCTTAGTGTTACCCGGATGAATAAAGAATCTCGACCTGTGAGCTTTTGCTAACACATGCTCACAGACATCTACTAAGTCAGGGACACACATTCGATGATGGAATTTAATCACGTCATCCTCATCACGAGCAATGACTGCCTTGCCCACTACTCTAGGAGTCTAGGGTCGGCTTTCTGCTGTTCGATCACATCATCCAATATTGAGGATCTAAGGATAGTTGAGCTACAAAAGCCTAACACAATGATGGCTCTAACTCTGTCATCGAGCACGCCGCATCCTCCAACATCTTCCAATCCTCTTGGAGCGAAGACTCTTCCTGCTCAGAGCATTCGCTACGACGTTCGCCTTTCCAGGATGATACTGAAGGTCGAAGTCATAGTCCTTCAAGAACTCAATCCATCTTCTCTGTCTCAGGTTTAATTTCTTTTGGGAGAAAAGATATTTCTAGCTCTTGTGGTCGGTAAACACCTCAAATTTGACACCATAAAGATAGTGCCTTCAGATCTTTAGTGCATGAACCACTGCTGCAAGCTCCAAATCATGAGTTGGATAGTTCTTCTCATGCTCCTTCAACTGACGAGAAGCATAACCATGTTGACGATAATTGTCCCTTCGACCAGAACTAAAAAAAACATACAGAAACCATGCGTACGATGTATATATATGTGGTATAGTATACATACCATACACATGCAAACATACAATATTTATAACTATTTACACATATGCACATATAAGTATCACTAACTAATACGTACGTAGATATATATACATACATGCACACACAAGCATGATTATCCACACAAATAAGTAACAAACTTCGAGGGCCTTACACCCTCTCCCCCTTAAAGAAACTTCATCCTCAAAGTTGAATGACACTATTTAAATAAAAGGGGATACTTCTTCCTCATCGCATCCTCAAGCTCCCAAGTAGCCTCCTCTCGCGAGAAGTTCCTCCATAGAACTTTCACTGACGCAATACTCTTGTCCGGAGATGCTGAACCTTCCGGTCAAGAATAGCTACTGGTTGTCCACATACGACAGATCTGGCTGGATTTCCACTGGCTCATGACTAAGCACATGAGATGGATCTCGGACATACTTCCTGAGCATAGAAACGTGGAAAATGGGATGAACACTAGCTAAAGCTGGGGGCAAGCTAGCTCATATGCCACGTTGCCCAGTCGTCTGAGAATCTCATACGGGCCAATGAATCTAGGTCTCACTTACTATGCCTGCCAAACCTGACACACCTTGAGTATGTGATATCTTCAAGAAGACATGCTCACCCACCTCGAACTCTAGATCCTTCCTCTTGTTGTCGGCATAAACTCTTCTGCCTATCCTACGCCGCAACAATCCTCTTCATGATAAGCTGTATCATATCCGAAGTCTCCTGAACTAACTCCGGACCGATCACTGCCTATCGCCTGTCTCCTCCCAACACAAGGGAGATCTACAAAGCCTACCATACAACGCCTTAAATGGAGCCATACCAATACTCGCATGAAAAATGTTGTTATATGCGAACTCCACAAGAGGTAAATGACGCTCCCAATCATCCTTCCAATCCAGCACACACGCTCTCAACATATCCTCGAGCGTCTGGATAGTCCTCTCGGACTGTCCATCTGTCTGGGGATGAAACGCCGAACTGAGCTTCAGCTCCGAACCTAGCGCATCTTGAAGACCCTTCTACAATCTCGAAGTAAATCTTGGATCTCGATCTGAAATGATCGACTTCGGCACACCATGCAATCTAACCACACTACTAACATACAATCTAGCTAAACTCTCAACCGACTGCTTCTTCTTCATAGGTAAGAAATGCGTAGTCTTCGAGAATCTATCTACAACTACCCAATCGAGTCATTGCCCCTTCTAGATCGAGGCAAACTCGAAACAAAGTCCATAGTGATAGCTTCCCACTTCCATATTGGGATCTCCATCCTTTACATAAGGCCGGATGGTCGCTGTCGCTCGGCCTTTACTTGCTGACACACTAAACACCGGGATACATAATTTGCCACATCCCTCTTCATGCCAGACCACTAAAAGATCTCTTCAAATCCTGGTACATCTTAGTGTTACCCGGATGAATAGAGAATCTCAATTTGTGAGCTTTTGCTAACACATGCTCACGGACATCTACCAAGTCAGGGACACACACTTGGTGATGGAATCTAATCACGCCATCCTCATCACGAGCAATGCCTGCCTTGCCCACTAATGTAGGAGTCTAGGGTCGGCTTTCTGCTGCTCGATCACTTCATTCAATATTGAGGATCTCAGGGATAACTGAGCTACAAAGCCTGACACAATGATGGCTCTAACTCTGTCATCGAGCATGCCGCATCCTCCAACATCTTCCAATCCTGCTGGAGCGAAGACCTCTTCCTGCTCAGAGCATCCGCTATGACATTCGCCTTTCTAGGATGATACTGAAGGTCAAAGTCATAGTCCTTCAAGAACTCAATCCATCTTCTCTGCCTCAAGTTTAATTCCTTTTGGGAGAAAAGATACTTCTAGCTCTTGTGTTGGTAAACACCTCAAATCTGACACTATAAAGATAGTACTGCTAGATCTTAGTGCATGAACCACTGCTTCAAGCTCTAAATCATGAGTCAGATAGTTCTTCTCATGCTCCTTCACTGACGAGAAGCATAACCATGTTGACGCCAATTGGCCCTTCGGTCAGAACTTAAAAAAACATGCAGAAGCCATGCGTACGATGTATATATATGTGGTATAGTAACACACCATCACACATACAAACATAATATTTATAACCTATTTACACACATGCACACATAAGTATCACTAACTAATACGTATGTAGATATATATACATACATGCACACACAAGTATGAATTATCCACACATGAAATAAAGCAACAAAATTCGAGGGCCTTACACCCTCTCCCTCTTAAAGAAACTTCGTCCTCGAAGTTGAACGACACTACTTAAACAAAAGGGGATACTTCTTCCTCATCGCATCCTCAAGCTCTTAAGTAGCCTCCTCTCGCGAGAAGTTCTGCCATAGAACTTTCACCGACGCAATACTCTTGTTCTGGAGATGCTGAACCTTCCAGTCAAGAATAGCTACTAGTTGCTCCACATACGACAGATCTGGCTGGATCTCCACTGGCTCATGACTAAGCACATGAGATGGATCTCGAACATACTTCCTGAGTATAGAAACGTGGAAAACGGGATGAACACTAGCTAAAGTTGGGGGCAAAGCTAACTCATATGCCACGTTGCCCAATCATCTGAGAATCTCATACGGCCATGAATCTAGGGCTCAACTTACTATGCCTGCCAAACCTGACAACACCTCGAGTAGGTGATATCTTCAAGAAGACATGCTCACCCACCTCGAACTCTAGATCCTTTCTCCTGTTGTCGCATAGCTCTTCTGCCTATCCTGCGCCATAACAAGCCTCTTCTTGATAAGCTGGATCTTATCCGAAGTCTCCTAAACTAACTCCGGCCGATCAACTGCATATCGCCTGTCTCCTCCCAACACAGGGAGATCTACAGGGCCTACCATACAATGCCTTAAATGGAGCTATATCAATGCTCGCATGAAAGCTGTTTTTATATGCGAACTCCACAAGAGGTAAATGACGCTCCCAATCATCATTCCAATCCAACACACACGCTCTCTACATATCCTCGAGCGTCTGGATAGTCCTCTCGGACTATCCATCTGTCTGGGGATAAACGCCGAATTGAGCTTCAGCTCTGAACCTAATGCATCTTGAAGACCCTTCCACAAACTCAAAGTAAATCTCGGATCTCGATCCGAAATGATCGACTTTGGCACACCATGCAATCTAACCACACTACTAACGTACAATCTAGCTAAACTCTCAATTGACTGCTTCTTCTTCATAGGTAAGAAATGCGCAGTCTTCGAGAATCTATCTACAACTACCCAAATCGAGTCATTGCCCTTCTAGATCAAGGCAAACTCGAAACAAAGTCCATAGTGACAGCTTCCCACTTCCATACTGGGATCTCCATCCTTTGCATAAGGCCGGATGGTTGTTGTCGCTCGGCCTTCACTTGCTGACACACTAAACACCGAGATACATAATCTGCCACATCCCCCTTCATGCTAGATCACCAAAAAGACCTCTTTAAATCTTGGTACATCTTAGTGTTATCCGGATGAATAGAGAATCTCGACCTGTGAGCTTCTGCTAACACATGCTCACGGACATCTACCAAGTTAGGGACACACACTCGGTGATGGAATCTAATCACGCCATCCTCATCACGAGCAATGCTTGCCTTGCCCATTAACTCTAGGAGTTTATGGTCGGCTTTCTGCTGCTCGATCACTTCATCCAATACTGAGGATCTAAAGGATAGCTGAGCTACGAAAGCCTGACATAATGATGGCTCTAACTCTGTCATCGAGCACGCCGCATCCTCCAGTATCTTCCAATCCTGCTGGAGCGAAGACCTCTTCCTGCTCAGAGCATCCGCTACGACGTTCGCCTTTCCAGGATGATACTGAAGGTCGAAGTCATAGTCCTTCAAGAACTCAATTCATCTTCTCTGCCTCATGTTTACTTCCTTTTGGGAGAAAAGATATTCAAGTACTTGTGGTCGGTAACACCTCAAATTTGACACCATAAAGATAGTGCCTCCAGATCTTTAGTGCATGAACCACTGCTGCAAGCTCTAAATCATGAGTCGGATAGTTCTTCTCATGCTTCTTCAACTGACGAGAAGCATAACCATGTTGACGCCAATTGGCCCTTCGACCAGAACTTAAAAAACATGCAGAACCATGCGTACGATGTATATATATGCGGTATAGTATACACACCATCACACATGCAAACATACAATATTTATAACCTATTTACACACATGCACACATAAGTATCACTAACTAATACGTACGTAGATATATATACATACATGCACACACAGGCATGAATTATCCTACATGAAATAAAGCAACAAAATTCGAGGGCCTTACACTCTCTCCCCCTTAAAGAAACTTCGTCCTCGAAGTTGAACGATACTACTCAAATAAAAGGGGATACTTCTTCCTCATCGCATCCTCAAGCTCCCAAGTAGCCTCATCTCGCGAGAAGTTCCGCCATAGAACTTTCACCGACGCAATACTCTTGTTCCCGAGATGCTGAACCTTCCAGTCAAGAATAGCTACTGGTTGCTCTACATACGACAGATCTGGCTGGATCTCCATTGGCTCATGACTAAGTATATGAGATGGATCTCGGACATACTTTCTGAGCATAGAAATGTGGAAAACGGGATGAACACTAGCTAAAGCTGGGGGCAAAGCTAGATCATATGCCACGTTGCCCAGTCATCTGAGAATCTCATACGGGCTAATGAATCTAGGACTCAACTTACTATGCCTGCCAAACCTGACAACACCTCGAGTAGGTGATATCTTCAAGAAGACATGCTCACCCACCTCGAACTCTGGATCCTTCCTCCTGTTGTCGGCATAGCTCTTCCACCTATCCTGTGCCGCAACAAGCTTCTTCCTGATAAGCTGGATCTTATCCGAAGTCTTCTGAACTAACTCCGGACCGATCAACTGCCTATCGCCTGTCTCCTCCCAACACAAGGGATCTATAGGGCCTACCATACAACGCCTCAAATGGAGCCATACCAATACTCGTATGAAAGCTGTTATTATATGCGAATTCCATAAGAGGTAAATGACTCCCAATCATCCTTCCAATCCAGCACACACGCTCTCAACATATCCTCGAGCATCTGGATAGTCCTCTCGGACTGTCCATCTGTCTAGGGATGAAACGCTGAACTGAGCTTCACTCCGAACCTAACGCATCCTGAAGACCCTTCCACAATCTCGAAGTAAATCTCAGATCTCGATCCGAAATGATCGACTTCGGCACACCATGCAATCTAACCACACTACTAACATACAATCTAGCTAAACTCTCAATCGGCTGCTTCTTCTTCATAGGTAAGAAATGTGCAGTCTTCAAGAATCTATCTACAACTACCCAAATCGAGTCATTGCCCCTTCTAGATCAAGGCAAACTCGAAACAAAGTCCATAGTGACAGCTTCCCACTTCTATACTGGGATCTCCATCCTTTGCATAAGGCCGGATAGTCGTTGTTGCTCGGTCTTCACTTGCTGACACACTAACACTGGGATACATAATCTGCCATATCCCTCTTCATGCCAGACCACCAAAAAGACCTCTTCAAATCCTGGTACATCTTAGTGTTACCTAGATGAATAGAGAATCTCGACCTGTGAGCTTCTGCTAACACATGCTCACGGACATCTACCAAGTCAGGGACACCACACTCGGTGATGGAATCTAATCACGCCATCCTCATCACGAGCAATGCCTGCTTGCCCACTAACTCTAGGAGTCTAGGGTCGGCTTTCTGCTGCTCGATCACTTCATCTAATACTGAGGATCTAAGGGATAGCTGAGCTACAAAAGCCTGACACAATGATGGCTCTAACTCTATCACCGAGTACGCCGCATCCTCTAACATCTTCCAATCCTGCTGGAGCGAAGACCTCTTCCTGCTCAGAGCATCTGCTACGACGTTCGCCTTTCCAGGATGATACTGAAGGTCGAAGTCATAGTCCTTCAAGAACTCAATCCATCTTCTCTGCCTCAAGTTTAATTCCTTTTGGGAGAAAAGATACTTCTAGCTCTTGTGGTTGGTAAACACCTCAAATCTGACACCATAAAGATAGTGCCTCCAGATCTTTAGTGCATGAACCACTGCTGCAAGCTCCAAATCATGAGTCGGATAGTTCTTCTCATGCTCCTTCAACTGACGAGAAGCATAACCATGTTGACGCCAATGGCCCTTCGGCCAGAACTTAAAAAAACATGCAGAAACCATGCGTACGATGTATATATATGTGGTATAGTATACACACCATCACACATGCAAACATACAATATTTATAACTTATTTACACACATGCACACATAAGTATCACTAACTAATACGTACGTAGATATATATACATACATGCACACATAAGTATGAATTATCCACACATGAAATAAAGCAACAAAATTCGAGGGCCTTACAGGAGAACTAGACGAGGAAATATATATGGCTCAACCAGAGGGTTTTGAGACTAAAGGAGAGGAGCAAAAAGTTTGCCGCCTTAAGTGTTCAATCTATGGATTGAAACAATCGTCTAGACAGTGGTATATGAAATTTCATAAGGCTATTATCTCATATGGTTTTGAGATGATTGAAGAGGACCACTGTGTGTATGTTAAGCGAGTGGGAGTTAGTCTCCTCATTTTATCATTATATGTTGATGATATTTTAATGGCTGGAAATGATATGGAGTTAATCGATGCCATTAAGAGGTGGTTATCTTCCGTCTTTGAGATGAAAGATATGGGTGAAGCAGCTATGTGCTCGGAGTGAAGATTGTGCGAAATCGCTCAGAAAGGTCACTGAGTTTGTCTCAGGAGACATACATTAATAAGATCCTGAAGCGTTTCCGAATGCACAATTCTAAACCCATTGATACTCCACTTGATAAAGGATGTGTCCTAAGTACTTGTCAATGCCCCAAGAGTAAAGAAGAAATAGAAAGTATGTCTAGTGTGCCATATGCCGCAGCGATGGAAGTCTAATGTATGCTATGTTATGTACTCGGCCAGACATTAGCTTCGCAGTGGGTTTGGTAAGTCGTTACCAAAGTAACCTGGTCTCGCGCATTGGAAAGTCGTTAAAAGGATTTTATGGTATTTGCGAGGGACGTCAGATAATGCACTACGTTACAAGGGTGGCGACTTGAAAATCGTCGGCTATAGTGATGCGGATTGGGCTGATGACTGAGATGAGCGTAAGTCCACTTTAGGCTTTATGTTCCTGTTGGCTGGTAGAGCTATCTCGTGGAGTAGCAAGAAGTAGTCTTGCATTGCCCTATCCACGATGGAAGCCGAATATGTTGCTTGTTCTACTGCTAGCCAAGAGGCGATTTGGTTGCAAAATTTGTTGCAATGTTTGGTGATTACACCTCATCAGAATGAGGGTGTATTGTTATATGTTGATAATACCTCAGCATTGCCTTTGCCAAGATCCCAAATTTCATGGCAGAACGAAGCATATTGATATTCGTTACCACTACATTAGGGATTTGGTGGCAAAAGGGTTAGTGGTGCTTCATCAGATTAGTTTTGTCAGAATGATAGCAGATCCACTAACGAAACCTTTAGCCAGAGAGAGTTTTGTGCCCATTGTGGATCTATGGGTCTTTGTAAGTTATAGTAATTTACAATGTTTTGACATCATTAAAGTTTTGTTCATCATAGTGTTATTTATGTGAACAATGATTGCTTTATACATGTTAGAGTGTCACCAGGCTAAAAGGATCAGCCCTCTTACACGGTGATCCGCCTTTGGCGCTTATTGATAGCGAGCAAAGATGAGGCACTTGATGTTGTGGAACTCTAGATGACTAGAGGTCGAGCACAATATCCCGAGTCTTGTGAGTATGCCGCCTTGGCTGAGGCCGAGATGAAATCTAAATTAGCTCAGATTGACTATGTGGATTATTGCTATAATCTTGTGTAGCCTGTTAGATCCGGATATGTGAGTCGCAAAAGGGCGCTAAATGAGAGTGACTAGTTTGCGGGACTCTGGTCAATTGTATTTGTTATAATTGGATTTGTATCTGTGCGGTGTTATTTGACACGCCCATATGAATGGAGGAACATCGCAGCATGTGAATCATACCATATGTGTAATATACAACCGCATATGAGAATGATGAATGGTTCTCTCTTCATCATTGTGTGAGCTCATGAATCACGTTTGCCAGTGATTCCCGATGTACCCCTAGTGACCTGCAGCGCTGTGCCATGACAAGGAAGCTTAATGTCGCTACTTTAGCATGTTACTTAGGGCGATGGATGATACCGTCCAGCGGAACATGTCTAGGAAAGCGTTAAGACAAATGAATTGGCACGAGCGGCATAGGGAAGGTATCTTGTTATTTCACCATTTAATTACTCATATCCCGGCCGGGAGACTCCGTTTCCTATGTGGTAATAGAGTCATGAGTGTTTTGCTTTTGGATTTGATACTGCCTTCTGAGAGATACGGAGTATCAGAATCAGGTGAATATTAAGAGCCTGAGGTACATACTGAGATTAAGTGTTCCGTTAGTAGATGACGACTTAATGGAACGCTTGTTTGTGACTCGGCAAATCTCACAGAGGTTGCACGCCTTATTTTCGGTATGACTGTTGATGTCGAATGCCATAGAGAATGTTGGTGCGCCGTCAACCCTGTGTGGTAGTGGTAGTGAACCCTAAATGGGCAAGTGGGAGCTTGTTAGGCGGTTTACCCATTTGGGCACCGCACAGCCACCGCCTCCACCGCCTTGGGCGGGTGGAGGGGGCGCCGGCCACGCCAGCACCTTGGGCGCTGGCGGGCTGGCGTGGGCTACTGCTGCCACGAGGCAGCAGCAGCACCACGCAGCTCTGCCGCCTCTCCAGGCGGCAGAGGCTGCCGCCTCTTCTCCCACAAGCCGCCTCCCTGCTCACACCCTCTCCTCCCCCCTGCCTATAAATACCCCATGGGGGTGAAGAGGAGAGGCATCCCATTTCTCATCCACAAGTGAATCTTCCTTGTGAATCCCATTGGCATGCATGTGTGCATGTATGTGAGGAGTGAGTCTGTAAGTGTGTTTTGCAGTGTAGTCTTCTCTGTGTGAGAAGGTACTGTCCCAAGTATGGGACATCGGGTATTCTCTTTTGGGTATCGTTTGACAGAGGTACGTCATCGCCGGACCTCGGATATAAGGTGTGGATTTGTATAGGCGACTCTGGTAGCCGTCTATCTACATCTATGAGATCTTCTTTTATTATTACGTTTTCGCTGCGAGGTATGTCCTCTTAATCGTTTACCTACACTGATAAAGCAGGAAACAGTGAATGAAGAATAACAAGATCCATTTATACACTCCCATGGTGGTTGGGTTCACCAAAGGAATGAGCTGCTGATAAGCATGATACGGTCAGAACAGAACGAACCATTTGATACAAGCATTTGGTCTTTTTGCTACAAGTTGTGGTTCTACTGGCTCATATGGTTCTTTGATAACACATTAGCATCCTCATGGAGATGTGACTAAAAGAATATGCAACTCATGCTTCAGCTGTTGTTTTAGCTAGATAATTTTCCCTTATTGTTTTGCTCCTGTTACTGTGATTATGATGTAATATTTTGCTATGACAGGACATTTTCAAGAAATTTCACTTATGGAAGTTAACCACATCTGTGTTGGGCTTCTCATCTACACCGGAATTGATTTTGGACTGTATCTCCTCTACTACTTTAGGGTTTTTGAGAGACAGATAGGCTCAAATAAATATTCTGTAAGTCATTCCCTCAAAACTTTTCATCACTGATGGAATACAGTCTTTGCATTTGGTATACGGGAAATAGGTGATATTCATGTTTTTTACCTGTTCATGAACTTCATATCTCATAAACTTAGAGAGCTTATGTTTGAATCATGTAGGTTGCATACTTCTTCTTGTTCTAACAAATTGCTCACAAGTGATCGATCCCTTGTTGTGCAGGTTTTTATCTTTTTTCCCTGATAGTTTCTACATTACTTGGGGTTTCTGCCTTGGCATTTCTTGGGTATGTTACCTCGCAAACAAGTTGCTACATCTACTATTCACGAGAAGTGAACTTTTTGCTGACGATTATAAGCTGGTGCTTGCACAATCCATATTGGTTATATCACCATATCATTGTTATGTGGATTTTCCATACATTTTAACATTTGTTTCATTTTTAGCCACTCTTGCTTGTGTTTTCTCCTTGTTTAATTATTGTATTATTATCTTAATCCTTGTATAATCGTATGGAAGTTTGATGGCTTCAGAAGATGGTAGATATCTAGGTGGCTGACTCAGTTGCCTATGTTGCATTGACACTTGGACTTTCTCTTGGAAATTGTGCAGGTAGAGATTTATTTTATATTTTTTCCCATGATTAATTGCCCTTTTTCATTTTTTGAAGGCTTACATGGCTTACTTTTGGTCATGTCTTGAAACCTCCGGTGTGAACTGTTTTTAGGCATTGTCAAGTGTCTTCTTGCTCTAAACAAGGTTGTCTACATGAAGAAGCTTATGCCCAAGCATTGGGGCTCATAAGAGGCAAATGTTTAGCCCGAAAAGTGACTCTATTTCTAACAAAAGTAAAGATACTATACTCTGTACACGCTTCATTTCTGAAAATTCTGCTATTTCTCTCATTCCATGGTGGAGCGAACAATTGAGGTTGATGGTCTGTTTCTAAGTTAGATAATTGTTTTAATTTACATTTAGTCATTTTTGTGATCCACATTTAATTATGCTGTAAAACTGCTGATTGTCACAATTAGGTGTATCATCGCTAGCAAGCAATTGAGAAATCTTTCACTCAAAAGCTTTTTGCAATTTTTGGTTTCTATCTTTAGAGTTGTTCAGGTAATTGTACTTTTAAGTAGTTATTTCTTTTTCCCTCTTGCAATACATTCATGAATACTACCCTCTTAGTCTATGACTTTTATTTTCCTTGGCAACAGTGAAATGTTATCTGTATCGTGTCTGCTTACACCTAAGTCCTACCAAAAACTCAAGTGTATTATATGCTTGATTGTCATCAAACAGTGCAATGCATAACTTTTGTTAATGAAATAATAACTTTATTTTCACTAGTTGTGAAATTAGAGAAATGCTTATTGGATTACCATGATTTTTCTTTGTGTAGAGAAGATTTTGAATTGTAGAGTGGAACTTAATCCACTGTTTGACTTAAGTAAGAAAATGTTTATCTATTATTTTTTAGAATGTGGATAGTACCACACATATTATATTAATAAAGGGAAGAATGTACAAGCATAGAGATATAGACATCAAGGCTTTCTATACAAAAGGCGATCCTCCTTAAGTGGTGGCAAAAACCATCTCACCTCCCCAAACTCAAAAATAGCTGGGAGTTAAGCCTGTCAATTACACCCAAATGTTTAGCCTGAAAATGACTCTATCTCTAACAAAAGCAAAGAGAGTATACTCTGTATGTGCTTCATTTTTGAAAACTCCATGACTGTTGATAGATTAATTTCTCTTCCACCCAGTTCTTGTTCATTTGATAAGACCACATTAAAATCACCCCACCTAACTATGCCTCAGATGAGTTGGCCACTTGAGAGGTAAAATCATTCCATAGAATTGTTCTCTCATGAAACCAAACATTTTGCATGAATACAAATCAAATGAAAATTTTGAAATAGGAGATTTTGAAACATGAGATTTTTCCTATACTAAGGTAATTTACTGATCATAGGAGATTTTTCTTGGTATATGCCATGCACAACCTTTAGATGAGGGGTGCTGTAAACTTACCATATTTCATTATGATGATTTTTTTTTCCATTTTTCAAATTCTGGAAGCAATTACAACACTTAGATGTTGTGAGGACTTCTCTTTGGAACATTTAGGATTGCTAGGAGATTTGACACTTAAATTCGATGTAAGTTCATCTCTTTTTTTATTTCCCCCCCTCATCTAACTAGAAATTTTACTTTGCAGATCTGTGACTTCTCCAAGAATGAATAAAAATCTCAAGTTCTTCATTCAGATTGTCATTTTCTTCTTCCTAACATAGCTCATCCCTAAAATTGACCGATGTTTGAACTGTTTAAACAAAATGTGGATATTTTTCAACAAGTATTTATTTGTTTCCAATATGCATAGCATATTTTGAATGTGTTTTGTCTTATATATGTGAATGTGAATATGAGTGTACATGCATGGATGTGTATTGGATATGCATGGATATGAGAGTGGATATTTGAGTGGACATGTGGATGTGAATGTTTTTTGCTTATGTGATGTAGATGAGTGGATATGAATTTTTTTTAGTTTATGTGGAAGTAGATGTATTACATAGAATATTATATATGTATGTGTATAGTGTGCATGTTTGTAGAATAAATTCTACATGTTTACATATGATCTAGATATGGAAACGTATGATCAGGTATGGATAGGTATGAATAGTTATATTGTAAAAAAAAATGTACACCTATAATTTTTAATAGTCATAACTACCCATTATATACATTTATTTATCATCATCTCAAAAAAGTATTACTATGCTTATCAAATCATCAGTATAGATGACTTCTACACTTACGTTTATTTATCATCATCTTAAAAGGTATTACTACGGTTATAAAACCATCAGTATAGGTGGCAATACTTATGTTTTTTAGGAACTTTTACTTATGTTTTTTAGGAATTTTTACCTATGGTTAGTATTCATATGAATAATCTAATATATAGCTATGATTATTTTTATGTGAGTATAGGCTTTAGTCACGCCCTCATGCGTGTCGGATTCAAACTGTAGCACTTTTCGTAGGTAAGGGTTTTACCTTCGAATTTTGGGTATATACCTACATTATTATGCAAAGTTATAGGTCCTTTCTTTCTTTTGTAGTGCTTCCAAGTTTTGAGGATTTCCATCCCAATTGGAGTAGGAAAGCTTTTAGGAAACATTATATTATAGTTGAGTACAAATTTGGGTTGATATGAATATCTAATTGTCTTAGATTTTGCCCTAATTGCCATTTTTAATTTATGCCCAATTATAGCTACGAATTTTAAAGATTTATTGCTATTATAATTTGTTGTTCTTTGGGCTAAGAGTACATGTTTGGCCTATAATATTATTTGATGGCTGACCCATCTTATTTAATGTCCAACCATAGATCTCATTTTATTCATTGAGAATTTTCGTCACATACGATCACATTGTGTATGTATTTACTATTTTGATAATATTAATTGTTATTTTCAATTTATTTCTTAATTTTCAATTATTGAATTTTCGTGGTGCTACAGTGCGGCACCAAACAAGTATTTCCCTCTGTTGGGAGGAGGACCGATGTGGCCGGAGGTTGTGCTGTTCGATAGGAGGAAGACGTAGGTGCGAGATCTGTGCTCCAAGTGGCTGCCCAATTTAGGCTGTTAGTGGAAGACTCAGAGACGAATTTCCCTGGAGATTGGACGTAGGAGTCTGACACTGTCAGATCCAAACTAAGATAAAAATCCTTGTGTCTTATGTGTACTTGTTTGCTTGCATTTTTCACTCTATTGTGCTTATTTAGAACATTTATTTTTTATTTGCTATTATTGTGATTACGCCCATTCACCCCCTGTGGGTCTCCATAATGTACCAAGACTACTCACTTGTTTGTCTCCCATGTTTACTCCCTGAGCTAAATCTTTAGCTCGGGCGTAGAGGGGAAGTGGAGAGGAGGAATCGATTCGTTGGCCCAAACTGTAAGGCCTAGTCATTAAGCTCAGCTCAAAACACAGAAATGCAGTTATAAAGAAGAGTCCGCTTATTGAAGCCCAGTTTATCAAACGGGATCTGCTAGCCCAAAGGGAAGTGCCTATATCTCGTTGTCAATGTTAGGATGAAGAACTTGGGTGATAGAATATCTCTTGAGATAATATCTCAGAAAGTGCCATGACTAGAAGTTAGCTTGGTCCACACTCTATGTCTATCCCGACAAGTCCTAGCTCAACAAATAACCTGATGGCTTAAGGTTCAGAGAGTACTTAGTCCACAAACTTTTAAGTCGACAAAGTCTTAGCTCGGTAAGAGGTTTGATCCACATAAAACTAAAAAATATCCTTCAGCTAAAAGTATGATATTCTAAACCCACCAATTGTGAGAGCTCATCTTTCTACTCAAATTCTTACCTGCATCTGATTAAGATATCAAGAGTTTTTTCTTGAGATCCTAAACTTAGATCCTCTGATCCTTTATTCCTTGCTTTATTCCTCTTTACAGTTTACCTGTTGCCATCTACGATCTGTTGCGTATTTGAGATTCAGTCTCTGCAATAGGTGTTGTCATATCTCTTCTCTCACTCTCTCTCTTTCCCAACTCTTGTAATCTATATCAATTTATTACTGACCTTTTTAATAAGGATTTCTACTACTTCTTTTTAGTGTTTGGTGACGAGGCGAGGTTGCAGAGTGTGGCATATTCCAAAAGTTTTTAGGAAGAAGAAAGGCAAACGACAACGCTGCGCAGGAAACGGCGGACATGAGAATATGAGATAAGTAATCGCTAAAATAACTTTAAAACTTACCAGAAAAAAAAAAACGCTAACAGAAGATCTCGCGTTCACTTCCTCCTCGTCTCTCGTCTGGAGAACTAGCCAAAAATCTGCGTGATTACGAATTATCTCGTCACTAAAATATGACCTTTAACGAATATATCCCAGCACTGTCTAGGTTTTACATTGTACGCACAAACTTTTTTTATTTGCTTTTGAGCACCTCAAAATTATCTGTTCATACTCCGTAGCCAAAGCAGGGATTTAATTCTGAAAATGTGAATTTCCAAAATACTCTGATGATTGGTAAATCGTCCTTATCAATTTCTTTTTATACTTCATTTTAGTTCTACGCTTCCTTTTATCTAAATAAAAAACACACAAGTCAAACATCAAATGCATTCATATAGTGTTTATGTAAACATGAAGTTAAGTGTGATGCAAGCATTTCAGAAATCCAAGGGGGCAACGAAACCCCGTTGATCTCCTCCACCATGACACAGTCCGACTTCCCATTGAACAGTCAATAATGTAAGAGCACTCCATCCTTAAAAAATATAAAATATATGTTTTAATTTCCATTTTATTTATACCCTAATAGGGTATAAATGATCTACTTGAATCTTGCATGTATTCTCTTACAAGATTTGTGGTGTTGCGCGACGGTATCGTATATAGTTGATAGGGTTTAATAGTTTTGCTTTTTTATCTATTATTTTATTATTATTTTGTTAACCGCAACACCGTTCGATTGTATCTTGGTACGACTTAATCACTCGACACGACAAATCTTATTCCTCAATGCCACTTTGGTTAACTCAGAGTTAACTAAAAAAGTACTTTGGTAATAGATTAATTATAACTTGGGTCAAAAGTGGTTGGCTCATGGTTTACCTTTGAGTTAACCCTGGCTATCTCAACTCACCTCTCCACGTGATTGAAGATATCCAGTCCCAATCTATCCCATTTACCCCTCACGTGTCACTGCAAAAGTTGCAGGAGTGTTGTTCGTTTCTTTTTTTAAATAAATTATAAAATATAAGAGAATATGGGTGGTACTGTCCATTTTTTTTTAAATAAATTATTCATAGTTATAAAAATTTTACTAATTTATAGATCCACGTTGTTAATTACAATTTAAAAAATATTAAAATAAATAGAGACATGATTACGGCTTAATTTTTTGTTATTAAATCAACGTCATTTTCTATTATCAATAAGTCGATGTTCGTTATAATTAATTTTTTTATTGAAGTGAAAAAAAGATAGATGATTATAAATTTTTTTTTGTTAAAGTACGAAATAATCTCAATTAATAGAAAGTACTACACACCATGTTTAGTACTATTTTTTTTTTATAAAGTGGTGCCATTAGTATTATATAATAATTTTTAGTATTTTTTATTGATGGTAATATGTTGATCACATTTATAAAATAGCTTCTATGATTAAATTATTTCAAAAAAAGTACATACTTTAAATATAAAAGTGTTGGTACGGGTACTTTGGGTATTCTCATAAAAGTGAAAAAGATTAACCTTTCAATGCCAACCAAAGCACTCAACAAAGATGTAGGTTAACTCCATTTGTTTAGGTGAGTTAACTCACTTGTTACAAAAGTAAAAAGTGAGTTAGCCATGTATAACTTTGATCATGGATTGGAGTTAGGATAACTCCAATTGTTTACCAAAGTATATAGATTGAGGATAAGTTGAAGATAATTTTAAGATATCCTTAATTTATCTTTAATTTATTTTAATAACAAATAGCTTTTAAAATATATTTTAAAAATATTCTCACTCTATCTCTCATCTATCTTAATATAAATATACTATCTTCACAAATAAAGATCAGGAGACTGTTGGCAAGAATTTATATATAGAAACAATTCAGGTGCAGAAAGTTATTTCAAACTATTTTGGAATTGGAGACAAGTTTCAATGGATATCAATAGTTTCGCATATAATACATATTAAGAAAAATCGAGGATATTTTTTTTTTTTGGCACAAGCGAGAAGAAAAGGCAGCGAAGATTCCTTCTTCGGGGCGCCGCAGTACGTCCCGCCTTCTTCGTCGCCGTGCTGCGCTGCCGCTCCTGGCTGCCGAGGCCTCGATGGAGGAGGACATGGCGATTTGCTCTGCGCCTTCCTGAAACCGGAGCCCCCGATCGCCTATGGAAGCGAGAGGGAGCTGGATTCTGCCGCCATAGGTCGCCCTCTCGCTTTCTCTCTCTCTCACCCCGTCCCCTTCTCTCTCCAGTTCTTTTGAGGTTCCTACCTAGGGCTGCTCCCGCCATCTCTCTGTCTGTCTGCGTGGTTCTGCTTTCCCGATCGCCGGTTTGCTGACTGTGCGCTTCTTAGTCGATGATCCTGTTAACTGAGACTGGGTTTAGGTAGATCTCCTGGAGCTGTCTGCCAGCGAGCTGCTTCGATTTCCTTTGGACGATTTATGGGATCGTGTTGGATGGATATATATCGCAGTGCATTTTGCTTCTGTTAGATCTTCACAGGGATGTGCTAATTGGGGTCTACCACGGGAGCGCGGGGGTGGCGCACTTCTAGTTGTCTCGTTTAGTTATCGTGTTGCAATGAGTAAAGCGGAAAGTTTCTAGAGGTGGAGGAATAAAGCATTGGTTTTGGGAACTTGAACGTGAATGTCTCCTGTTCGTGTCGTTTCCCCTCTGTATCATCTTCTTCCTGGCTAGAATGAATGAGAGAAGAGAAGGAAGTAAAGTCAGGACAAAGAGACAGATAGAAAAAAATGAAAAAAGTCAGCCCTCCTGCTCCAGGTAGAGGGAAGGAGGGAAGGAGAGGAGAGGAACACAACTGGGGAAGAATGAGATTCGATTTTAAGCCTTCCTCTCATCAAGTATTCTATTTATACCCTGTAGTTTTCAGTATCATTTTTTTTCTCAACTGGAGCTTCTTTGCATCTTTAGATACTCTTCCTTTGGTTTACGTTTTAGCTATCAGCTGACAGACCCCAACGGCCTAATTAAATGACTTGTTAATCACCCATTAACATTTCTCTAAGGGAAAATGTATCGAGATGCTACTTGAAGTCCCACTGCAAGTGAGCATCAAGTTAAATCAGAAGATTTAAGTGCCATTACTGTGTCTTATAGGTTTTCTGGACATTAGTGACAAACTTGAAATATTTCTCGATTTCTCTTTCACATAGTTTCACGCAGAGTCTTATAAAATTTGATAGCACGACAATTATTACAGTTCTTTATATGTCCTTTGTTCTCCATGATCAGAAGCCAAATTAATTTTCTGAACATTAGTGACAAACTCAAGATATTTCTCAATTACTTTGTCCCATAGTTTCATGCTCTGTATTTTAAGATCATCCTGTAATCTGAGGTAAACGGCAACAGCTATAAGTTTGCCTTTTGCTTCACAGACTTGTTAAATTAGCTCTTTGCTCTTGCAGATGCTTGCATGAATGACTTTTTCTATAATTACTGATGCCCGGATTGGATCACTTAGGCAGGTGTGGAGTTTCTGTCATTTACTATGTTTGTTGTCACTGAGGAAATTTTCTTTCCCTGAGGTTGAGGTAAATAGAATGTGACTAGATTGACATGGAAAGACATAACTATGAACAGTTCCATTATAACACAATGGAACCTAGAGCTGAAAGCATTGGTCCTGGAAGCCAAAAGTCTGTTCAGGTTTCTTCCAGTTCCAGTAACATCAATGCTAAACCTTTGGAAGGTAATGTGTTGGGTGGTGTTAGACCTGTGAACTACTCAATTCAGACTGGAGAGGAGTTTGCTCTTGAGTTTATGCGAGAACGGGCAAATTCCAGGAAAACCTCTGCACAGAGTGCATCTGGAGATCAAGGCAATGCTGCTGGTTACATGGACCTGAAGGGACTCCTGGGTGTCTCACATACAGAATCTGAAAGCGGATCTGACATTTCATTGTTTGCTGGTGGAGAGAAAACCTGACAAAGGATGTAGACAAGAAAAACTACCTTGGTACTGGAAATAAGGGTCAAGGTGAATCATCCAGGGGAGGGCCGCATGCATCTTCAGCTGATGGTAGCAGTCATGGGATTCGCCATGGTTGTTCAGGAACTTCTGACACTCTATCATCAAAGATAAAGTTTCTCTGTAGCTTTGGTGGTAAGATTTTACCCCGCCCATCCGATGGGAAGCTCAGATATGTAGGAGGTGAAACACGTATGATCCGAATTAGCAAGGACATTTCTTGGCAAGAGTTTGTGCAGAAGACATCAGCAATTTACAATCAAGCTCATACAATTAAATATCAGTTGCCTGGTGAGGATCTTGATGCCTTAGTGTCTGTTTCTTGTGACGAAGATTTGCAGAATATGATGGAGGAATGCAGTGTTTTAGAGAGTGGCGAGGGATCACAAAAGCTCAGAATATTTGTTTTTTCTTCTGGGGATGTTGATGAAATGCAGTTTGGTCTAGGCAGCATGGAGGGAGATTCTGAAATTCAATATATGGTTGCAGTAAATGGTATGGACCTTCAGTCAGGAAAGATCTCAAGTGGTCATAATCACCCCAGTACATCTGCAAATGACCTGGATCTACTGAACCTGGGCAGCCAAGGTGATACAGATGCAAACAAACTCAATGTGGATTCACTCAGGACTGGTGCTACATCTTTGGTGGGTGCTACCCTTCCTTCCTTCACTGCACCCTCTTCTACCTCCATCCAGGCAAGCCTTTCAGATGACTATGGTATCCAAACGCATTCTTACCAAGACAGGAGAATTCATCATGAGGGAATTCAGCATATGTTCCCTCTACTGTTAACAATCCTCATGATGGAACAAATAATTTGAACAGCAGGATTTCCATTCCTTCTTCTTTGCCACCTGATTACAACTATACGTCCCATTATGGACCATTTGGTGAAACGTCTGTTGTAATGCCAGTCCATCAAATATTACAATCTAAACAAGGGGGTGTGCCTGAAGGGCTTTATGGTGGGTTGCGAGTGGATAAAGAAATACCCAGCAAGGATGCAAATTTGAAAGTTGAGGGCTTTGTTCTACAGAAGCCTGAATGTGATCAAATTAGACCCTCAGAATCAGAATTGCATGCACATCTTCAGCATGAGGGGGTCACCTTAAAGCAATCACCTGTGGAAGGATTAAGCTATGACACTTCTTCCCAAGAGCACAAAATGTCTATCTTGTCAGCAAAACACAAGGATCACATGGAAACTGAAGTACCTGAACAAAGGTTGTCTCCCCTTGAACCTGGGACAGATAATCCGATTTATGAATCGAATGATGAAGGCCTTTATGCGTCTGGTGAAGGCCATATCTCTGGCTTCTCTAATTCTGAGGCTGACACTGCAGATTTCAGCTACAGTGAGGTATCTTCACGTACTTTCCGCGTTTTCCATTCTGAGAGGATTCCTCGAGAACCGATGGATTTAGTTAACCGGTTATCAAAATCTGATGATTCAATTGGCTCCCAATTCCTAATACCTTCACGTGCTGCTCTGGCGCAACAGGAATCAATATCTGAATCTGTTGATCCATTGCATGAAGGTAATCTCGTTTCCCAGTCTGAAAAGTCTGCCCATTCTGGTAACCATTATATGCTAATGTTACGACCATTGAAGATGGGTTATTACAGTTCGAAAAATACAAGGAGTTGGCTGATGCAATTACACGAACAAATCAATCTGATGCCGTGCCTGCAAAAGAAAGTTCAGAAACTATGAGCTTTAGTTGTCATCCTGTGTTAACTGATAGTGAGTTACTCCATCGGACTAGGTTTGATGTGGAAGATGGAAGAGGTAACCTAACAGGACATGCAGCCCATGGTCAAACTGAAGCTATGAGTGAGGAACAAACCTTGAAAGTCGGAAAGAAACTTCAGAAATCTGAATTATCTCATGCTGTCTCGGCTGCTCCTGATGATACAAGGACCATCCCTGATGACCGGATTCATCTGGAAAGTGATGCAGGCAGACATCGTGAAAGCTATATATCTGACAGTGAGAAGGCTAAAGTGAAAGTTCAGGTGACAGAACCATCTACCAGTGAAATTGAGTCAGCTGGATCAACAGGTGTTGGAAATGTTACTAAGAAGCAGGAAAATCCTGCAGCTAGTTTGGCTGAACTTCACTGGGGTGATATGTCCATGGATTCTGTGTACCCTAAGGAGGTTAAGGTGCAAGCCCAACCATTTGCTTGGCCAGTGAGCTCTGCTGGAGGTGTAGCTCAACCAGAACCTTCTGCTTATGATGCTCCATCCCAGCGTAAGGATATCCTGATTGATATCAATGATAGATTTCCACGTGACCTGTTATCTGACCTTTTCTCCAAGGCAAGAATTACTGAGGATTCAGCAATTGTGAGGCCTATGCGCAAAGATGATACTGGCTTAAGCTTGAATATGCATACCCTGAACCTAAACGCTGGTCATTCTTCCGGAATTTGGCCCAAGATGAGTTTAACCGTAAAGATGTTTCTCTTATTGATCAGGATCACATTCCTTATCCATCTCCATTTACAAATGTTGAAGATGGAGGGCCTACGACATATGAATTTTCACATCTCAACAGGGACATGGTGTACAATGTTTCCCAGATTGACTTTGATGAGGAAATACAGCAAGTGTCATCAGGAAATGCAAATGATACCACCACAGTGGCCCCTGTATATATACCATCTCAGGCCGGTGATGAAGGCGTGCAAACTGAAAATCCTTTAAGAACTCCTCTCTCTGAATATGAGGTAATTTCCTTTCCTTTTGGATGTTATGACATTTTATTAGGTTTTCAATGCTCTTATTTAAGTGATTCGTTGATGTTTGTAGGAAGCAAAGTTGGACATTAGCAACATTGGTGGACCTGCTATTGATATTCCATTGGGTGATCTTGATCTGATTAATTTGCAGGTGATGTTTAATTGCCAATTTTTCATTTGAGTACCATCACATTTTCTGTTTGTTAGTATGGATACTGTTCCCTTGAAATTTGCCTCTTTTCTAGCTTGCATGAACTTTGAAGTTTCTGCATACTTGAACTGTTAAACATGTTGGGTTGGTATTACCTGAATCAAATATTGGTGTTTCCACAAGGCCTAGCATTATGAGGTGAGAAAACCATTACTGCGTTGGCAGGCAATTGACATTATGAATTCGGATTTAGGCTGTGAAATCTTGGCCCAATACAGCGCATGGAGCATCAATACTAAATATGCTAATTTTGGACTGGATTGTGTTTGTTTGCATCATCTTTCTGTGAGCATTTACTTTTTTTCCATTGGCCTCATTTTATGTACATACTACCTTTTTAATTTGTTAGTTTTACTGTAGGGCCTGGCTAAATCAACTTTCTCGGAACTGAGTTTGCTGAAAGAGTTCCTGTGTGTTGCATGATCCTTAGTGATCCCTCCTCTTCCCTCGTAATGCATTTTCATCTTGGCATGAAAAGAAATTTTAAACATGCTCTGTTTTAGTACTTTGCAGGTTAGGGTCTTTTGTCATGGAATGTGTTAAAGACTGGATGACAGATCAGTCTGACCCTCCTGTTCCAATTCCTGTCCCCGATCCTGTCTGACCTGAATTGTGACACAGTTCTTTTTAGTCTGATTCTAACCTGGCAACATGTGACTTGCAAATACTAATCTGATCACCTTTTTCTAGGCCATTCTCATGTTTTAAATGTTTTTAATATTGCTTCAAGATTTGGTGAATGCTTACTAAGGAGGATTCGCTTTCAGCTTGGCCGATGCTTCTGAATCTCACTTCACTTGCAATCTTAATCTCTTGTTTAGTAAGGACAAAATGTCTCATCCTGCATTGTAGTTAGGCTAGCATTTTCAACTCGTTTTAAACATTCTCTGTAAGATTCCAAAGAAAAGAACCTAGGAAGATGTTAAATATGTAGGAATGTTACTTGAACCTTCATAAGGAAGATTGTGGAACCCATTTTTCTTTTTGAATGTGTAATAGGCAAAAGGACTTGTACTATGGCCTCCCTTAGAAAATTTTAATTTATAAAAATGATGCAAGCTACCATTTGAATGTGAAATTGTTAAACATTTCTCATAAAAAATAATGTACTGGCATTTTTTTGGTTGAGTGATTCATCCATTACTATTGGTGATAGTGGAAAGAATTCCTGGCTTTAACATAAATATTCTCTGAATTTCTGGCATTAACATGAATATCTCTTCGCAACTGGGCAGATAATAAAGAATGAGGATCTTGAAGAGTTGAGGGAGCTAGGTTCTGGCACCTTTGGCACTGTTTATCATGGTAAATGGAGGGGCACCGATGTTGCCATTAAGCGAATAAAGAAGAGCTGCTTTACTGGTCGATCATCTGAACAAGAGAGATTGGTGAGTGTCCAGACTTTATCACTCACAGGTCAAAGGTTTTATGTTTCTTGCTTTGATTCACTTTTTTGGGAAGCCAAATCTTTACATCTAAATGCTGAACTACCTTGTTCTTATAAAGAAGAATCAGGCTGTTGCTTGAATCATTATGCCTCATCTTCATTCATTGGCTACTAAATCAAAATTATGAGGCCTCATGCACTCTACATGAGTTACCTTATGATCAGATTGTGATGTAAAAATTTAAGCATGTGGCCTGGGTTCCTGCATATTAGTCTATGGAGTTGGTGTTGTTTCATGACCAACTTTGGGCAGTTAAGAAACTCTAATTACTGATCAGTTGTTGGCATGTAATGATATAGTCAGTTGAGTTTGAGTTCTTGCTATTCTTTAGTGAAGGGGGAAGTAAACCTGATTAATGAAATACCTTTTTGGTTCTGCACATAATGAATTGCTATATCAAGTGAGACTTTCCTATCAAAATAAGGGAAAAAAGAAAAAGCAAGTTAACCATTTTTATGGGTAGGTGTGGGGGATTTGAACAATTGAACCTAGGTCCTAAGGTGTACGTTGCAGGGCATTAACCACTGAGCCACTCCTTGTGTACAAGGAAAGTTAGCCTTTGCCATAAAAGACAAGAATATTGATGAATTTTTTGATGGATGATGATGCTAAAGATCTTTCGCTTCAAGAAAAAAAACATCAGTTAATTGTCAGTGTATCCTTTTTCCCCTGAGCACAAGGATGGCAGTGTCGGTTTCGGTTTCAGAGGTTTCGGACGGTTTCAGAAAGTATAAGGGAATTTGGCTTCAAAGGATCCTGTTCAGGCCGGTATTGGTGTGTCGGTTTCGGGTCTGAAACCGAAACGTTTCGGCCCGAAACGTTTCGGCTTCGGCCGAAACTGCCATCCATGCCTGAACAAGCATTGAGCTGAATTATGCCAACTAGTTAACCCCTCACCAGGAAAAGAAAAGAGAAGAAAGCATGTAAGCTTTGAAGGACATGTTCCAGCTGGCAAAGGAAACAACTCTTCTTTGCAGGAAAGTGGCTGATGTATGAAATGATTATTTTCCTATGGTTGACAGATATTGTAATCACCATTGATGATGACACGCCCAACAGATCCATGGTGTTTTTTGGAAACAGCAGAAAATTATGGCTAATGGTCAGAGAGGAGAGACCAGGAGAAACCTTGAAGATTGGGGGAGGATAGTGAGGGGCTAATGATTGATTAGGATGAGACGTCGTGTTGGTTATCAGCTACACTGTGTCTGAATCATCAAGTCCTGTTAAGCAGGTAGGAACTTTTTTCTAGGAAGAGCACTTAATCTCCCATTAGGAATTGTGATGATATTATTTCGATGGACTCGAATCAGTTTCCAGAGAAAAGGCTTTATAGTTGTAACTAAAATGTGTGAAGCTCCAACTGCTGTCAATTGATCATGAGGCCCAGGTATTACTGACATCCAGAGCTCTGCTCTTCAATAGTTGGACTGTATAGAAATCTGTGCAGGAGTCCTTGTTATGTTTATATTCCTTTCTCTGTTAGATGTCTGGAGATGAAGCAAGATGTGATTCACTTTTTCAGTGTTTGAACTTTTTTTTTCTGATTTATACCCAATTCTCTATTTCCAGACTTGGGATTTTTGGCGGGAAGCTGAGATCCTCTCAAAGCTCCATCATCCGAATGTGGTAGCTTTTTATGGTGTCGTGAAAGATGGACCTGGTGGGACCCTTGCCACTGTCACAGAATTTATGGTGAATGGCTCCCTTAGACATGTTTTACTACGCAAAGACAGGTACCAGTTTTCTAGTTGTGTGATTTGGTACTTAATTACTTATGGCCAAAGAATTGAGTTTCTTCAAATGGAGATGACAGATATCTTGATCGTCGTAAGCGGCTCATAATTGCAATGGATGCAGCTATTGGAATGGAATATTTACACTCAAAAAACATTGTGCATTTTGACCTGAAGTGTGATAACTTGCTTGTGAACCTCAAAGATCCTCAGCGTCCTATTTGCAAGGTAAGCTATTGTTCTTCTGAATTAGAATATTTTTTGGCTGAGAATTATTTTTACTGCTGTTGTTACGACTGTGAATAGATCGTTCATGATTTTTTGAGTTTATGGTATTTTCAAGATTCTTTCAATAATAAACAAATCATGATTTACTGTGTAAAATTCTCGAGACCAAAAGTTATCACTAACTTGCAATTTTTTCCAAAAGAAATATGCATTTATGTTGCTTCAATAATAAGACCACTAACAATCTACTTATTAATTCTTTTGTTATTATTGGGATGCATGGTCTTGTCTGAAAACATATGCTGCTTTACAGGTGCCCTTCACTCCTTGGGTTTTGTGTAGTGCTAGAGAAGGCAGTCCTCAGTATGCAAAAATTGAAGTTGCAATTCCTTATTTACTGATTTTGATTGTAATGTCTGTCCAGGTGGGTGATTTTGGTTTGTCAAAGATCAAGCGAAACACCCTGGTTTCTGGTGGTGTAAGGGGAACACTACCTTGGATGGCTCCAGAATTATTAAATGGTAGCAGCAGTAAAGTTTCTGAGAAGGTAATAGAACTTTTCATCAGAAGAAAACCATAGAGTTATTACAACAACACTAGTTTGGAATAAAAGAGACCAGCTTTCATG
>JACBKR010001266.1:0-44555 GCA_014218235.1 Colocasia esculenta
TCAATTCGGACTCCCGGTTTGACCTCGAGGTCCAAGTTGTCTTAACCAAGTAAGTGTAGTTTAAAAAATGAAAACTTCGATTTGAGGGACCAAAATTAGAAATACTCATCCGATTGGCCTCGGTTTGTTCCAGCACGGTCGGGCCGATGAGTGTGACTTGTGGAAATTGACGGAGTTCAATTCGGATCCCGATTTGACCTCGACGCTCCAAGTCGTCTTAACCAAGTTAGTTTAGTTAAAAATAAAAAACTTCGGTTTGAGGGACCAATTAGAAATACTCATCCGATTGGCCTCCGGTTTGTTCCAGCACGGTCGGGTCGATGAGTGTGACTTGTGGAAACTGACGGAGTTCAATTCGGACTCCCGGTTTGACCTCGACGCTCCAAGTCGTCTAACCAAGTTAGTTTAGTTAAAAAATGAAAAACTTCGGTGAGGGACCAAAATTAGAAATACTCATCCGATTGGCCTCCGGTTTGTTCCAGCACGGTCGGGCGATGAGTGGACTTGTGGAAAATGACGGGGTTCAATTCGGAATCCGATTGTCCTCGACGCTCCAAGTCGTCTTAACCAAGTTAGTTTAGTTAAAAAATGAAAAACTTCGGTTGAGGGTCAATGTTAGAAATACTCATCCGATTGGCCTCCGGTTTGTTCCAGCACGGTCGGCCCGATGAGTGTGACTTGTGGAAACTGACGGAGTTCAATTCGGACTCCCGGTTTGTCCTCGACGCTCCAAGTCGTCTTAACAAGTTAGTTTAGTTAAAAATAAAAAACTTCGGTTTCAGGGACCAAAATAGAAATACTCATCCGATTGGCCTCCGGTTTGTTCCAGCACGGTCGGGCCGATGAGTGTGACTTGTGGAAAATGACGGAGTTCAATTCGGAATCCGATTTGACCTCGACGCTCCAAGTCGTCTTAACCAAGTTAGTTTAGTAAAAAAATAAAACTTCGGTTTGAGGGCCAATGTTAGAAACTCTTCCGATGGCCTCCGGTTTGTTCCAGCACGGTCGGGTCGATGAGTGGGACTTGTGGAAACGACGGAGTTCAATTCGGACTCCCGGTTTGACTCGACGCTCCAAGTCGTCTTAACCAAGTTAGGTTAGTTAAAAATGAAAAACTTCGGTTTCAGGGACCAAATTAGAAATACTCATCCGATTGGCCGCGGTTGTTCCAGCACGGTCGGGCCGATGAGTGTGACTTGTGGAAACTGACGGGGTTCAATCGGATCCCGATTTGTCCTCGACGCTCCAAGTCGTCTTAAACCAGTTAGTTTAGTTAAAAAATGAAAAACTTCGATTTGAGGGACCAAAATTAGAAATACTCATCCGATTGGCCTCGGTTTGTTCCAGCACGGTCGGGTCGATGAGTGTGACTTGTGGAAACTGACGGAGTTCAATTCGGACTCCCGGTTTGACCTCGAGGCTCCAAGTCGTCTTAACCAAGTTAGTTTAGTTAAAAAAATGAAAAACTTCGGTTTGAGGGTCCAAATTAGAAATACTCATTCGATGGCCTCCGTTTGTTCCAGCACGGTCGGGCCGATGAGTGTGACTTGGGGAAACTGACGGGGTTCAATTCGGACTCCCGGTTTGACCTCGACGCTCCAAGTCGTCTTAACCAAGTTAGTTTAGTTAAAAAATGAAAAACTTCGGTTTGAGGGACCAAAATTAGAAATACTCATCCGATTGGCCTCCGGTTTGTTCCAGCACGGTCGGGCCGATGAGTGTGACTTGTGGAAAACTGACGGAGTTCAATTCGGACTCCCGGTTTGACCTCGAGGCTCCAAGTCGTCTTAACAAAGTAAGTTTAGTTAAAAAATGAAAAACTTCGATTTGAGGGACCAAAATAGAAATACTCATCCGATTGGCCTCCGGTTTGTTCCAGCACGGTCGGGCCGATGAGTGTGACTGTGGAAATTGACGGAGTCAATTCGGAATCCCGATTTGCCTCGACGCTCCAAGTCGTCTTAACCAAGTTAGTTAGTTAAAAAATAAAAAACTTCGGTTTGAGGGTCAATGTTAGAAATACTCATCCGATTGGCCTCCGGTTTGTTCCAGCACGGTCGGGTCGATGAGTGTGACTTGTGGAAACTGACGGAGTTCAATTCGGACTCCCGGTTTGACCTCGACGCTCCAAGTCGTCTTAACCAAGTTAGTTTAGTTAAAAAATGAAAAACTTCGATTTGAGGGACCAAAATTAGAAATACTCATCCGATTGGCCTCCGGTTTGTTCCAGCACGGTCGGGCCGATGAGTGTGACTTGTGGAAAATGACGGGGTTCAATTCGGAATCCCGATTTGTCCTCGACGCTCCAAGTCGTCTTAACCAAGTTAGTTTAGTTAAAAAATGAAAAACTTCGATTTGAGGGACCAAAATTAGAAATACTCATCCGATTGGCCTCCGGTTTGTTCCAGCACGGTCGGGTCGATGAGTGTGACTTGTGGAAACTGACGGAGTTCAATTCGGACTCCCGGTTTGACCTCGACGCTCCAAGTCGTCTTAACCAAGTTAGTTTAGTTAAAAAATGAAAAACTTTGGTTTGAGGGACCAAAATTAGAAATACTCATCCGATTGGCCTCCGGTTTGTTCCAGCACGGTCGGGCCGATGTGTGACTTGTGGAAACTGACGGAGTTCAATTCGGACTCCCGGTTGACCTCGAGCTCCAAGTCGTCTTAACCAAGTAGTTTAGTTAAAAAATGAAAAACTTCGATTTGAGGGACCAAAATTAGAAATACTCATCCGATTGGCCTCCGGTTTGTTCCAGCACGGTCGGGTCGATGAGTGTGACTTGTGGAAACTGACGGAGTTCAATTCGGACTCCCGTTTGACCTCGAGGCTCCAAGTCGTTAACCAAGTTAGTTTAGTTAAAAAATGAAAAACTTCGATTTGAGGGACCAAAATTAGAAATACTCATCCGATTGGCCTCCGGTTTGTTCCAGCACGGTCGGGTCGATGAGTGTGACTTGTGGAAAATGACGGGGTTCAATTCGGAATCCCGGTTTGACCTCGATGCTCCAAGTCGTCTTAACCAAGTTAGTTTAGTTAAAAAATGAAAAACTTCGGTTTGAGGGTCCAATGTTAGAAATACTCATCCGATTGGCCTCCGGTTGTTCCAGCACGGTCGGGCCGATGAGTGTGACTTGTGGAAACTGACGGAGTTCAATTCGGACTCCCGGTTTGTCCTCGAGGCTCCAAGTCGTCTTAAGCAAGTTAGTTTAGTTAAAAAATGAAAAAACTTCGATTTGAGGGACCAAAATTAGAAATACTCATCCGATTGGCCTCCGGTTTGTTCCAGCACGGTTGGCCGATGAGTGTGACTTGTGGAAAATGACGGAGTTCAATCGGAATCCCGATTTGACCTCGACGCTCCAAGTCGTCTTAACCAAGTTGTTTAGTTTAAAAAATGAAAAACTTCGTTTGAGGGACCCAAATAGAAATACTCATCCGATTGGCCTCTGGTTTGTTCCAGCACGGTCGGGCCGATGAGTGTGACTTGTGGAAACTGACGGAGTTCAATTCGGACTCCCGGTTTGACCTCGACGCTCCAAGTCGTCTTAACCAAGTTAGTTTAGTTAAAAAATGAAAAACTTCGATTTGAGGGACCAAAATTAGAAAAATACTCATCCGATGCCTCCGGTTTGTTCCAGCACGGTCGGGTCGATGAGTGTGACTTGTGGAAACTGACGGAGTTCAATTCGGACTCCCGGTTTGACCTCGAGGCTCCAAGTCGTCTTAACCAAGTTAGTTTAGTTAAAAAATGAAAAACTTCGATTTGAGGGACCAAAATTAGAAATACTCATCCGATTGGCCTCCGGTTTGTTCCAGCACGGTCGGGCCGATGAGTGTGACTTGTGGAAAATGACGGGTTCAATTCGGATCCCGATTGTCCTCGACGCTCCAAGTCGTCTTAACCAAGTTAGTTTATTAAAAATGAAAAACTTCGTTTGAGGGGTCAAATGTTAGAAATACTCATCCGATTGGCCTCCGGTTTGTTCCAGCACGGTCGGGCCGATGAGTGTGACTTGTGGAAAATGACGGGGTTCAATTCGGAATCCCGATTTGACCTCGACGCTCCAAGTCGTCTTAACCAAAGTTAGTTTAGTTAAAAAATGAAAAACTTCGGTTTGAGGGTCCAATGTTAGAAATACTCATCCGATTGGCCTCCGGTTGTTCCAGCACGGTCGGGCCGATGAGTGTGACTTGTGGAAACTGACGGGGTTCAATTCGGACTCCCGGTTTGTCCTCGACGCTCCAAGTCGTCTTAACCAAGTTAGTTTAGTTAAAAAATGAAAAACTTCGATTTGAGGGACCAAAATTAGAAATACTCATCCGATTGGCCTCCGGTTTGTTCCAGCACGGTCGGGCCGATGAGTGTGACTTGTGGAAAATGACGGAGTTCAATTCGGAATCCCGATTTGACCTCGACGCTCCAAGTCGTCTTAACCAAGTTAGTTTAGTTAAAAAATGAAAAACTTTGGTTTGAGGGCCAATGTTAGAAATACTCTTCCGATTGGCCTCCGGTTTGTTCCAGCACGGTCGGGTCGATGAGTGTGACTTGTGGAAACTGACGGAGTTCAATTCGGACTCCCGGTTTGACCTCGACGCTCCAAGTCGTCTTAACCAAGTTAGTTTAGTTAAAAAATGAAAAACTTCGGTTTCAGGGACCAAAATTAGAAAATACTCATCCGATTGGCCTCCGGTTTGTTCCAGCACGGTCGGGCCGATGAGTGTGACTTGTGGAAAATGACGGGATTCAATTCGGACTCCCGGTTTGACCTCGACGCTCCAAGTCGTCTTAACAAGTTAGTTTAGTTAAAAATGAAAAACTTCGATTTGAGGGACCAAAATTAGAAATACTCTCGATTGGCCTCCGGTTTGTTCCAGCACGGTCAGGCCGATGAGTGTGACTTGTGGAAAAGACGGAGTTCAATTCGGACTCCCGGTTTGACCTCGACGCTCCAAGTCGTCTTAACCAAGTTAGTTTAGTTAAAAAATGAAAAAATTCGATTTGAGGGACCAAAATTAGAAATACTCATCCGATTGGCCTCCGGTTTGTTCCAGCACGGTCGGGCCGATGAGTGTGACTTGTGGAAAATGACGGAGTTCAATTCGGACTCCCGGTTTGACCTCGAGGCTCCAATCTTAACCAAGTAAGTTTAGTAAAAAATGAAAAACTTCGATTTGAGGGACCAAAATTAGAAATACTCGTCCGATTGGCCTCCGGTTTGTTCCAGCACGGTCGGGTCGATGAGTGTGACTTGTGGAAACTGACGGAGTTCAATTCGGACTCCCGGTTTGACCTCGAGGCTCCAAGTCGTCTTAACCAAGTTAGTTTAGTTAAAAAATGAAAAACTTCGGTTTGAGGGTCCAATGTTAGAAATACTCATCCGATTGGCCTCCGGTTGTTCCAGCACGGTCGGGTCGATGAGTGTGACTTGTGGAAACGACGGAGTTCAATTCGGACTCCCGGTTTGACCTCGACGCTCCAAGTCGTCTTAACCAAGTTAGTTTAGTTAAAAAATGAAAAACTTCGGTTTGAGGGACCAAAATTAGAAATACTCATCCGATTGGCCTCTGGTTTGTTCAGCACGGTCGGGCCGATTAGTGTGACTTGTGGAAACTGACGGAGTTCAATTCGGACTCCCGGTTTGACCTCGACGCTCCAAGTCGTCTTAACCAAGTTAGTTTAGTTAAAAAATGAAAAACTTCGATTTGAGGGACCAAATTAGAAATACTCATCCGATTGGCCTCCGGTTTGTTCCAGCACGGTCGGGTCGATGAGTGTGACTTGTGGAAATGACGGAGTTCAATTCGGACTCCCGGTTTGACCTCGAGGCTCCAAGTCGTCTTAACCAAGTTAGTTTAGTTAAAAAATGAAAAATTTCGATTTGAGGGACCAAAATTAGAAATACTCATCCGATTGGCCTCCGGTTTGTTCCAGCACGGTCGGGCGATGAGTGTGACTTGTGGAAAATGACGGGGTTCAATTCGGAATCCCGATTTGTCCTCGACGCTCCAAGTCGTCTTAACCAAGTTAGTTTAGTTAAAAAATGAAAAACTTCTGTTTGAGGGTCCAATGTTAGAAATACTCATCCGATTGGCCTCCGGTTTGTTCCAGCACGGTCGGGCGATGAGTGTGACTTGTGGAAAATGACGGGGTTCAATTCGGACTCCCGGTTTGTCCTCGACGCTCCAAGTCGTCTTAACCAAGTTAGTTTAGTTAAAAAATGAAAAACATCGATTTGAGGGACCAAAATTAGAAATACTCATCCGATTGGCCTCCGGTTTGTTCCAGCACGGTCGGGCCGATGAGTGTGACTTGTGGAAATGACGGAGTTCAATTCGGACTCCCGATTTGACCTCGACGCTCCAAGTCGTCTTAACCAAGAGTTAGTTTAGTTAAAAAATGAAAAACTTCGGTTTGAGGGTCCAATGTTAGAAATACTCTTCCGATTGGCCTCCGGTTTGTTCCAGCACGGTCGGGTCGATGAGTGTGACTTGTGGAAATGACGGAGTTCAATTCGGACTCCCGGTTTGTCCTCGACGCTCCAAGTCGTCTTAACCAAGTTAGTTTAGTTAAAAAATGAAAAACTTCGGTTTGAGGGACCAAAATTAGAAATACTCATCCGATTGGCCTCCGGTTTGTTCCAGCACGGTCGGGCCGATGAGTGTGACTTGTGGAAACTGACGGGTTCAATTCGGAATCCCGATTTGTCCTCGACGCTCCAAGTCGTCTTAACCAAGTTAGTTTAGTTAAAAAATGACCTTCAGCTTATAGTTTTATTTAATTTATACTTCTATAATATAAGTTTTGCTTATAATAGTATTTAATTTAACTTATTATTGTTATATATATATTGTAGGTTCCTTAATCGGGTGGAGTGGGAGGACACGAGGATGAAGACGAAGACGAGGCATGATGATTTTCATTCATTATTATTTTTGTTGTAGACATTTTTATTATTGTTGTTGGCATTATATTATTGTGATGTTGTGGATATTTGTATTCTTATTGTGGACATTTTATTATTTGATGTTGTGGACATTTTATTATTGTTGTGTTGTGGATATTTTTATATTTTGTGTTGTAGATATTTTTATGGTGGACAATATTATTGTTGTGGATATTATTTATTTTATTTAAGCAGGTTATTTTCCTAAAAAAAATATATATTTTAAAAAAAAATATTTAAAAAATAGAGACCGATTAGGGACCGAAATAATTCGGTCCCTATTCGGTCTAAATAGGGACCGAATTTATTCGGTCCCTATTCGGTCACTAATAAGAGACCGAATAGGGACCGAATAAGATCGGTCCCTATTTAGGGACCGAATATTTCAGTCCCTATTCGGTCCCTTTTAGGGACCGAATGGGGACTGCATAAATTCGGTCCCTATTTAGGGACCGAAATAAATCAGTCCCTATTCGGTCCCTATTTTAGGGACCGAATAGGGACTGCATAAATTCGGTCCTAAATAGGGACCGACTTTATTCAGTCCCCATTCGGTCCCTATTTTAGGGACCGAACTAGGGACCGATTTATTTCGGTCCCTAAATAGGACCGACTTTATACAGTCCCCATTCGGTCCCTAAAATAGGGACCGAATAGAGACTGAATATATTCGGTCCCTAAATAGGGACCGATCTTATTCGGTCCCTATTCGGTCTCTATTTAGTGACTGAATAGGGACCGAATTTAGTCGGTCACAGATTTGTGAAAGATTTTTGACCGACATATTCGGTACTATTCGGTCTCTGAGATGTTTAGGGACCGAATAGAGACCGAATAGAGACCGAATATTTCGGTCTCTATTTCCAATTTTTCTTGTAGTGTTCAAATGAAATCAAGTTTGTAGACAATCGAAATGGAAATGTTTATACCGTTAATTTGGATGATTTGAATGAGAAGGAGATTTGCTTTGTAGCAAAAAACTCCAACCCATGGATGTGGCACCGAAGGTTAGGCCATGCTAGCTTTGGAATCATTTCCAAATTGTCTAGACGTGAGCTTGTGGTTGGTTTGCCTAAAATGAATTTTGATTCAAATGGAGTTTGTGATGCTTGTGCGAAGGGTAAGCAAACTCGAACTTCATTTAAATCCAAGAACATTGTTTCTACCTCTCGACCTTTGCAACTATTGCATTTGGATTTGTTTGGCCCGACAAGAACTGCTAGTTTAGGAGGTAAGCGCTATGGTTTTGTAATAGTCAATGATTTCTCTCGGTTTACATGGGTTTTGTACTTAGCTCATAAAAGTGATGCATTAACTGAATTCATAAAGTTCTGTAAAAAGGTTCAAAATGATAGGGTTATGTGATTAATGCAATCCGTAGTGATTATGGTAAGGAATTTGAAAATCTGCTATTCAATTCATTTTGTGATGATAATGGGTTCAGTCATAATTTCTCTGCTCCGAGAACTCCTCAGCAAAATGGTGTGGCTGAAAGGAAAAATCGGACTTTGATTGATATGGCCCGAACTATGCTTTGTGAATCTGTTTTACCTAGATTATTTTTGGGCTGAAGCTATTAATACCGCTTGCTATATCACTAACCGTTGTTTGATTAGACCTTTGTTGCATAAGACTCCATATGAACTTTACAAAGGCAGAAAACCGAATATCTCTTATTTCAAGCCATTTGGGTGCAAGTGCTTCATCTGGTAAATGGCAAGGAGGATATAAGTAAGTTTGATCCTCGAAGCGATGAAGGTATATTTGTTGGTTACTCATCTCACTCTAAAGCTTTTCGTGTTTTTAATAAGAAAACATTGGTTGTTAAAGAATCTATTCATGTAATCTTTGATGAGACTAACCAAAGTGCTAGAAAAAGAGATGATGAAGATGATGATGCAGAAATCATGAAGGATCAAGAATTAATCATTCATGACTTAGATATCACGGAGCCTAGTGAAGAAGTAATGGATGATCCTACCCAACTTGTTGGTGACGAAAAAGAAAAGGAAGATCCTCCACTTGAAGATCTGCGAGTGTCCTCACCAAGTGATGAACTACCTCGAGCGTGGAAGATCATGTCAAGTCATCCAATCGGTAATGTGATAGGTGATCCGTCATCCGGTATGCGAACTCGGAAAACTCAATATCAATGTGATTATATTGCTTTCATTTCTCAATCTGAACCAAAGAATGTTGATGAAGCCCTTCTTGATGAACATTGGTCTATTGCTATGCTTGAGGAACTAAACCAGTTTGAGAGGAACAAAGTGTGGACTTTGTCTCCTCGTCCGAATGACCATCCCGTGATCGGAACCAAGTGGGTTTTTCGAAACAAACTTGATGAATCCGGTGTGGTAACTCGGAACAAAGCACGTTTAGTTGCCCAAGGATACTCCCAAGAAGAAGGGATAGATTATGATGAGACATTTGCACGGTTGCTAGACTTGAAGCCATTAGGATTCTATTAGCATTCGCTTGTTCCAGAAATTTTAAATTATTTCAAATGGATGTTAAAAGTGCGTTTCTTAATGGTTTCATTAAAGAGAAAGTCTATGTAGAGCAACCTCCTGGGTTTGAGGATCCAAAATTCCCAAACCATATTTTTTGTCTTCATAAAGCTCTATATGGTCTTAAGCAAGCACCGCGTGCATAGTATGAGAGATTGAGTCAATTTCTTATTCAACATGGTTTTAAGCATGGTTTTGTTGACTCAACTCTGTTTATAAAGTGTGTTGGTTCAGATATTTTACTTGTTCAAATATATGTGGATGATATGTGTTTGGATCTACTAAAGAAAAATTGTGTAAGGATTTTCTGAGTTAATGCAGGGGGAGTTCGAGATGAGCATGATGGGTGAGCTCAACTTCTTTCTCGGACTTCAGATCAAACAAAGTCATGATGGCATCTTTGTAAGTCAATCAAAGTACACGAAGGAATTGCTAAAGAAATATGGATTCAACAACACCAAGCCTCTTCCAACGCCTATGTCTACAACAACAAAATTGGATAATGATGAGCTTGGTAAGCCTGTGATTCTAAGCTTTATCGAGGTATGATCGGATCTCTACTTTATTTAACTGCAAGTAGGCCCGACATATTATTTAGTGTTTGCATGTGTGCGAGATTTCAAAGCTCGCCTAAACAATTGCACTTAATTGCCGTTAAGCGAATCTTTCGATATCTTGCTTCATCGGTTGATTTTGGTTTGTGGTATCCCAAAGGATGTTCTTTCGACTTGGTTGGTTACACCGATGCAGACTATGCTGGGTGTAAGGTTGATCGGAAGAGCACAAGCGGAACATGTCATTTCTTGGGAGGTTGCCTCATTTCGTGGTCCTCCAAGAAGCAAAATTCTGTTGCTCTCTCGACGGCCGAAGCCGAGTATATAGCAGTCGGGAGTTGTTGCTCACAAGCATTGTGGATTAAACACCAAGTAGAAGACTATGGGATATGCTTGTCTAAAATTCCATTACTTTGCGATAATACAAGTGCCATAAATTTATCAAAAAATCATGTTCAACACTCTCGCACTAAGCACATTGAAGTACGCCATCATTTTATTAGAGATCATGTCTCTAGGGGTGATATTGAATTGAATTTTGTTGACACCACACACCAATTAGCAGATATCTTTACTAAACCGTTGTGTGAAGACCGGTTTACATCTTTGCGCCGTGAATTAGGAATGTGTTCATCTTCTTCATAAGCATCTCATATTAATTTGTTTCCTCCTTCCTCTCTTTTTGACGATGACAAAAAGGGGGAGAACTTGTGTGTTCTTGTGTGTTTTGACGTTAGTTACGAGGTTGCATTTAGAACTTTACTCTCTTTTAATGTGAATGCTTTTAAGGGTGCTCGTAGTAGAGGGGAGTTATTTCTTTTGATGATTGGGAGTTGAAAAGTGTAACTTTCTAAATTATGAATGGAAAACCATGACTATCCTTGAGAAATTTAAACGAATTAGTGTTTCAATTTACATGCCTTAATGTGTTGAGAATTTGTGTGAAGTTGTGCCTTTGACTTATGTGCCTTATTATGTTTTGGTATCATTGATAGGTTAGACATGATGATTATTCTTGTGTAGGTGTTTTGTCATCATCAAAAAGGGGGAGATTGTTGGATCCCTTTGAATTTTGATGATCACAAAACACTCATGTTGTTTGCTAACATGTTTGCGAAGAAAGTGCAGAAAATAGGGCATCACATTAAAGCAAAAGACTTCAAAGAAGCCCCAAATTTCTTGTCAACTGGAGTCGACCTCCAAGCTTCAAAGGGTCGACCCACTTTGTGTTCAGTTTTTTGGAGTCGACCCCGAGTCTCTAAGGGAGTCGACCCCCTTTCAAATGGCCTGTCCTGCAGCCTAACCAGAGTCGACCCCGGCCTTCAACTGGAGTCGACCCCGACTGTGTTCAGTTTTTCAGAGTCGACCCCAGCCCTTCAGGGAGTCGACCTCAGTTCAACAAAAGATGTTTTCTTCAAAGGGAGTTGACCCCCAGTTTGTTCTGGAGTCGACCCTGACTCTTCTGGAGTCGACCCCAGCTAAAGTGGGAGTCGACCCCGGGTTGCAGAACTTCTGAAAAGTGCTTTTTGAACACCTTTTTGACCAAGACCACTTTCCACCTTCTCTCAAACGGCTACCTTTGTGGAAGGGGTATAAAAAGGACACCTGGGGGAAACCCTAGGTAAGGATTTTCGTTGGGAAGAGAGCCTCCTTCAAGTGTTTCATCTAGAGCTTCTCTTTCAAGCATTTCTTGCCTTCTAGAGCTTCCATCTGCTGCATCCTTGTAGAAGGCTTCTTTTTGAGGAGATCTTCACTTCATCGGAGCTTCATCAACATCTGAAGATCATCCTCTTGAGCTTGGCATTGTGTTGCTTGTTTATCATTATCTCTTTCAGTTCTTTTCTATTGTTGGGTGAGCTAGGCACCGCATCAACTAGCTGTGTATTGGTGAGCTAGGCACCGGGCTAACTAGCGGTTTGTTGGTGAGCTGGGCACCGTTTCAACCAGCGGTTGTGTTCATCTCTTAGTGAGGGAAAATCTCACCGTGTTAGTGAGGACTGGACGTAGGTAGACCAACGGGGGTCTTACCGAACCAGGATAAATCTGCGTGTCTTCGTGTGCTTGTTTCCTTCTTCCCTCTCAGTTCTCTTTGTTTTGTATTCGTTATCATTTCTGCATTAGTTTCCATTGTCCATTCAAGACAAAGTTTTAAAGCCCTATTCACCCCCCTTTAGGGCTAGTCATAGTCTAGATCCTTTCACTATCTTCTTCTCCGGATTACTATTGTTGTTGTCGTCGTCACCATGCCACACAGAAATCTGTGCTCGTCTGATATGCCCGACGGGCCATTGTTCCCGTCCCGAAGTAAAATATTCTTCGAACACTGCCATTATTCACAGACAAATGGAGTTCCTCGAGGCTTCGAAACGCGTCGGCGAAGCAGAGGGCCTTCAGGTGATGTGTCCGCCGTCTCAGAGAAAGCTTGGTCATTCCGGGAGACGGCTCCCCATCACGCTGAGCACCTCCAGATGAGCAAGGCCTCCTTCTTCAACGGTGGGGTGAAGGGACTCCAGCCTCGTGCAGTGATTCAGCGAAAGCATCCGGAGGTTACGGCAGCATGGGAGAGAGGAAGGGAGCTTCTGGATGGGCGTACCCGACAGGTCGAGGACGCGCATGCTGGGCATATCTGGGAAGAACACCTCATCTGGGATCTCGTGAAGCCGATCGTTGTCCTTGAGAACCAAAGTGCGGAGGTTGGGGTAGAGGTCCCGGAGACGCACCAGCGGGGCGGCCGGAAGTGGCTCCTGATGATCATCCACGCGATCATTGGCCTGCAAGGCATTAATCAAGGTGGTCCAATATCCCTCCACGGCCGACGCCGACTCACGATCGTCTTGCTGTCTCACTTGTGAATGAGGCGACTGGGATCCCGCGTTGTGGAACACTATCGTCCGTGATCTCCGAGGCTCCTTCGACGACATCATTGCTGAGGAGGCTGCAGACTGAGCGATTCGCATCAGAGGGGCACAGACACGTACCTTGCCGTCCGCGGCGCTGTTCTTATCTACCATACGTCGGTCTACCAGTTCTGGTATCAGATCGCGCACTGGCTCCGCCGCTTCCAGTGCGTGGTCGAAGCCGTCGTCGCCGAGTAAGCCCTCTGCCCTCCACGCATGCACCGGGTTGCACACATCTTGGACAATCGCAGAATACAGGAAGCAGCGCAAGACCGTGTCCTCGTTGATGATGGGCAGGCGGCGGCCACGATACCACTGGCTGCCACTGCCACTGCCACTGCCACTGCCACCATTCTTGTTGTTGCCGCATCCTTCCGGACATCGTCGTCGGCCGACCTTGTTTCCTGCATCTCGGGCCTCCAACCGTAGCAACCCCAAGGCTGCCTCCACCGATAAGTCATCAAAGTGGTGTTCCACGACCTTTTCTGTGAAGTTTGGTACTTCTTTTGCTTTCCTGCAGTCGTGTACCATTATATATTGACAAGTCATCAAAGCGGCGTTTCACGATCTATATAATTAGCTATAATGTTCTCTTCCTACATACCCATAGCCTTTCAGGAGGCGGCGGATCAAATGGGGGTTCGTGATTTCCGAGTTAAGTTGTAACGTGCGCAACAAGAAATATTCATCGACCGCAGCTAGGGAATCGGTCTCTCTCCGTGGTGGTGCGAGTTCTACAGAGAGAGCAGGGACGAGGATGGCGGAGCGGGCGAAGCGGTGGGGGGACAACCCCGCCAGGGAGATGTGGTGGAGCGAATCGTCGACGAGGTTCACGACGACCAGGTAATACAGAGACGTTAAGCCTGAACCTGGAGCCCCTTCCTTCCAGAACGGCGACTTCGCGTCCGGGAAGTCCTCGAGGCCCAACGCGGCTGCTGCGGCCTGCTTCCTCCTTATCTGCGGGCCCAGGACGTATTCTTCTGCGCCTTTGGATAAGTCCACGTGAACGATCCGGAGGTCAGTGGTACTGTCAAAGCTCGCTTCCTCTGATAGCATGCGAACGGTCCTCCGTAACACCGTTGTCCTGGCGACTCCACTCCAACCCCCAATCCGCACCACGACGTCGCTCCTGGACTGATACGCCATTTTCACCTCGTCGATGATCTTTTGGCTCATCCTGCGCAGAGCGACCTCTGCCTCCGAGCTCATCATTCTGTCAGATAGAAGGGTGCGCGCCCAAATTACATATCTATATTTATGCATATGTATATGTGTGTATATTTAGGCGCAAGAGCTGCCTGAGCTCAAAATAAAACCACCTCTAGGCTTACGAGTATATATTCGAACTCTTAATTTACCATCTTTTCCCAAATGTAGAGCAACACAAACTAATGTGATTAGTGTTTGACATGATTATAAAATAAATGAACAAATGTATTTAATCAATATTAAAAAAATTTGCCAAAAAATATGTACAACTATGTAAACGATCAATTCTATGAAATTTTAAGAAAACATGTACAGAGAAACTACATTGGATATTAGTTAGAAATGCAAGACAACGAATGATTTTAGCTTAACAATTGTAGATAAAAAGAGCTTATTAACAAGTCAACAAAAATTAAAAAAAAAAACGGCATTCGTTAAACTCAATAATTAAAGAATTCAAGGTAAAGACCCTTAAGTATAATCTGGCCATTTGCAGCATATACTTGCATTCCGCTCACACTTTGAATTTTTTGAAACTCAATTCACAAAACACCCCACCCCCCAACCACTAGCTGGATCGAAAATAGCTAGTTCCCACGAAAGTTTTACTCTACTGGATATGTAAAAGCTCTTCATCAAGTTGTTTAAGAGCTGAAAGTCGATTGGTTGAATCGTGCTCCTTTTTAACATCATATTATCCTCTGTTATGTAATTTGCATACCTCTGAAATTCTATCATAAATACACCCAAACGTACTTTCTTTTATGTATAAAATTGATCCTAAAAGGTGTTTTCCAATTTTCAGTCTATGTAATCTGTAGAGGTATTCTTTAGTCCCACATTGAAAGACAGTGAGAACAAGTGTGTGCTTATCAGTAAGAGTCTCACCTCTTCTCCAAAGAGGGCCCTTTTAAAGGACAAAACCCCAAGCATGGGGACAATACCTCTTGGGAGGCACACTTAAATCACGTCTCTTCATTGGCGCCGTCTGTGGGAACGAACAAGAGGCCATGCGCCCTACCCGAGCGTCTCATCTTCATGAGACCCGCACACCCTTATCCTCACTGGAGGGGCTGTGTAGAGGTTCTTTAGTCCCACATTGAAAGACAGTGAGAACAAGTGTGTGCTTATCAGTAAGAGTCTCACCTCTTCTCCCAAGAGGGCCCTTTTAAAGGACAAAACCCCAAGTATGGGGACAATACCTCTGGGAGGCACACTTAAATCACGTCTCTCATAATCTTTTATAGTTAGCTTACAATCTCCATAATTTGACTATTTAGCTCAGATTAATAATCCTAACTTTTCTTAAAACTAACTACTTCTTCTTACTTTTGAAGTAGAACTTATCTTTTATTAATTAACAAAAGAGACTTGTTTCTAAATCCAGTCTCTTAGAATATGTTTGGTATTAGGATAGATCGGAGATAAAGTGAGGATTATCGAGGATGTTATCTTCACTTTATCTCCGATCTATCTTAATACTAAACATGTCCTTAAATTCTAGGTTAAATAATCAAGATATAGGGGCTTGTTTCTATTAATTTGTTACCATTTATATAGTATATGTGTCGAATATTCTGTGCTCTTCAACTCAAACTTCATCGGGCACAAACCGAAACCCTTGGGAGAAAATGGCAAAATTAAAATATTACGTATTTTAATACATCTGGTAGAAGTATAATTTAATATTTCTTGTAGTCCAATTTTCGAATATTGTGTGGTCAACATGGTGATGGATCGGAACTTTGGTGCAATAATAACAGAGACAGGGGAAAAGATGGGGGGCCCACACATACAGCATTGAGACTAATAATCAAGCGAAACAGAATATTTAGCTCTACAGAAAAATGGTCACAAATAAGTAGGCTATCATCAAAAACAGATTAGTGGTAAAGTATACATGTTCATCATCAGTGGCGGAGCCAGAAATATTTAGAAGGGGGGCAATTTAGAAGGGAGCAATTAATAAGATAATTGTTGATGGGTACTCAATGCAAGGGGGGCAATTAATAAAGTTAAAAAAATCTTCACATGCCCAACATAAGGAGAATTTTTATGCAAAAAAATTAAGAAGAAAAAAAAATTATACAAAAAAATAAGGGGGGGCAATTGCCCCCCCTTGACCCCCCCTGGCTCCGCCCCTGTTCATCATTCTGTTCTCTCTATATCAGAGATATATTTAGTTCTGAAGATTGTGACGCACCTGATATCTAGAGAAAAATTTGTTGTGATGTGGACGGTGTATGCATGAGTACTGATATATTGTGTTTGTCTATATATGTACCATTCAATTGCAACATTTAGTGAATGGGCGACACACCCATTACATAGTAAACATGTATTAAAATAGATTGAGGATAAGTATCCTCAACTTATCTTCAATCTATTTTAATACCAAACAGCCCCACGTGTCTGTCCATGCACCTTTCAATTGCATCTCTGGCATGATGTAGTTCATTTTTTTCTCTATCTCTTGTTTGAGTGTTAACTCAATCAGGTCGAGTATAATAAATCTACCTCAAAAGGACTAATCAACCAGTCAAGCTCTTTAATTATCCCCGGTTAAAGCCCAGTATATTATCTCATCTTTCTGGCTCAAATTAATAAGACTATCCAGCTGGTTAATTAACCAGCTATCAAACCAGTTAGTTTGCTGTTTTGATTTGTAATCTATCTGATGCAATTTCCCACAACCCCCTACTAACCCGACAAATTCATATATATATCAAGTTATAGACATCAAAAGGTGAAGGGAAACTCTGTGTTAATTTGCCGTATTCCGTTAGACAAAGTGATATGGTCCTCATTATCAACAATATTTGAACCAGCTGGCCGGTCGTAAGTTGTATCGAGGTCGGCGACCAAGTGAAGAAACAAATAAGCCAAGCTTCGGGGTGGTTCTTGGGTGTTGAGAATTTCTCCAATTAAGAGGCTGGAATCTGACTAGGTCTAACCCTGGTTGTACGTAGAGATATATTTCCTTGTCTTCAAAGGATCTGGTCAATTGACTAGAATTCAAGCAACTGGTCATTGGGGAAACCCTTTTTTTTTCTCTCCTTTCTGAGCACCCCTTCGTCTTCACTCCTCCTAATTGGGAGAGACGAGTTCACTTACTCTTGATTCAGATCGCAGGGGCTACTTAATTATATCTATTAAAAGAAAAGGATACTATCCTGATTGGTGCATGCAGCCCGTGTATAAAATGACAAGATATGAGAATAGGCGCATTCGTCATGAAGTGAATAGTCATGACAAAGAGGCGCACCACAATATTACAAAGAAAAGAAGGACCATACAAACTTTGTGTACTGCATGCATGTAAGTGTAGGACAGTAATATTGAAGGTTCCAGGATACGACAAGCTTAATTACCTATTCACAGTCGATCGGTATCTTCAACTCGAGTACTGGTCGATCGGTATGGAAATTTGAAGGCATATGATCACATTATAATATGTGTATGTATATATAGAGACTAGAGAGAGAGGGGGGCAGTGGCGGATCCAGAATTTTTTTTCAGTGTGGTCCTAATGGTGCACCCACATAAATTCAGTGGGGTCACCCATGATAAAATTTTGTACCCTCAATAGCAATTTTTTTATCCAGTGGTGTCACAGGACCCCATTGGCTATATACTGGATCCGCCCCTGGAGGGGGTGGGGGCCGGGGGTTGGGGGTTGGGGGTGTGGTGGGTGGCACATAGAATGAATTCTTCGCTTGTCCCCGAATTAAAGAAATCTTTGGCTTATCTCTTTAATTAAAGAGAGAACTAAAGTTGCAAAGGTATAAGATCTTTGCTTCTAAAGCATGCTTCAGGACTAGTATAAGATAGATATACTTACAACATGGATGAATTAGGTCCTCATATATAGCAAGCAATCCACAAGGCATCCCCCCACACCCACCAAAAAATGGAAATTATAAAGGAAAAGAGCACCTTTGCTGAAATATATATCGATGAATTGCGCGCCACATTCTTGTTCTTGTCATCCAAAGAGGGGATTAGAAAACAGGAAACAATCAACAACATGACTCGCTCTCTTTTATGTAGATAAGCTGCATGCGATCTAGTTCTTATTCCATTACAGAATATATTTAACTGAGTGTGAGAGTGGAATTAATGTCCATCTGCTTTAGGCCTGCCTCTTTAGCATTATTACAAATAACACTAATATTGTAAACCATCAAAGAAGAAGTTTAGGAATAAATACGATTTATCGCTGTTTTCTCGCTACCAAAACTGAAACTTGTTATAGAAGCAGAGAATTCATAACTTGAAACTTTGGTGTGTTTTTTTCCCCTTTAAAGAAAAAGCTAAAGGTTTCTTTAATTCAGGGACAAGCGAAGAATTCATTCCAGCACCCCTCCCCCCTCTCTCCGTCTATGAAGTGATATGCCTTCAAATTTCCTTACCGACCACTCGAGTCGGAGAACCGACTGTGAATAGGTGAGCCGTATTTTGATCTTAAAATATGACGTAAGAAAATTTTTTTAGAAAATATGTTATGTAATGATTTATTTAATATTTTTGAAAAGTTAATTTATAAAAATATTTTACCTAAAATTTATGAATCTTAACGCCTTTGATGAGATCTTGTTAAGTCATGTTTCTCGATTTTTCTTTCATGTAGAATTTTCATGAGTGAGACTGAAGTTTATGCTCTTATTCCTAACGTCCGACGCTTAGAGTCAAGTGGCCGAAGTCTGACGCCCAACGGCCAATATCCATTGGCTGCTACCCGATGTCTGACAGTCGACAATCAAGTACTGTGGCCGGTGCCCGACTCCCGACGGCAACCACGCCGATGGTCGATGACGACCAACTCCCGACATCAATGGCGGCACCAGCGCCCAACACATGACGATCGATGCTAGTGACCTGTGTTGGCCTCGAGAGAGTAGACATTAATTAAGATTAATCAAACACACTTAAACCTACAACTCTTATGCTCAATATTTTTTAAATATTTGTAAAAAAATATTATTAAAAATAATTTTAATAGAAAACAAACAATGAAAAAAAATTCCAAGAAAATTATTTACGTGGAAATCCAATGGATAATTATATTTTTTATTTTCCTATAAATACTCTTCCTTAGAAAATCTTTTTCCTATGAATATATTTACATTGACCCTTAGTTTTGCGGAAAAATGACGGACCATTGGAACCGTCCACACGATATTTGAAAATAGGAATAGGACAAATATTAAAATATACGAGAAGTATATATTGAGATAAGCAATAGTTCGATTTTGCCCTTTTTTTAACAATGGGTTAAGTTTGGGCTTCATGAAATTCGAGTTAGAAAGCATGTCCGATACATATACAACATAAATCAAGTCTTTGTTAAATATATAGGGAAACTATTTATTTATGAATATATATATAAGTCATATCTTATATTTTACTTGTGTTTCTTAATTTTTAGGATAAATTAATTAAAAGTATTTATCAAATATTGACTTATTTTCTAGTCCTTAATAGAGTTGTAACTCATTACAGTAAGTATTATCTTCTATTATAATATATGTGAAATATTGTTACAATAAAGACCTCTCATATTACAGTAAAAGATTATTAATTAATTTATCTTAATTTTTATCCATGTAACCCTTTGCAATTAGTTTTAGTTCCTTATCTTGATTATTTAGCCCCGAACCTAAGCAACCAACACACAAGTCCCTTTTCTAAAGGAAAAGAGGCTTCTACTTCTGCAATCAGAAGGATTTACTTCTAAGAAATGAGCAGGATGGACCAGTTAGAGCAAAAAGATCTGAATGGCAAGAGCAGAGGAAATGTATCATTTATTGTTTGTGAATGACTTTATTTCTTTTTAGGTGATAGTCCAGCTTGTTGTGGTTTTGTTTTGAATGTCGAAGACGACATTTCTTTTTAGGTGATATAATGTGACATTGTGGTCATTCGAATCCGTGTTTAATGGTTCTGGTGTGGTGCTTTTGGCCAATGTGTGGTCAATTGGTCATTGAGCCTCGGTTGTGGCTCCCATGCATTTTGTGGGTGTTGTGGGCCTTAGATTTTGACCCATAAGGCTTGCAGATTTTCTGATGAAGAAGGCGACAGAGTATGTCGTCACGTTTTGAACGCGACGGCTACCCTCATCGGGTTCTTCGAACCTTCTTTCCGTGGCGCGACGCGATTGGCGACGGTCAGGTTTGTCGCCTTTAAGGTGTTTTCAACGTGACGTCTGCCTCCGTCACGATTTTGACTGTGCATTTAATACTATGTTTCGGGCCAAACAGAGCAAAGGTGGCTCTGTCTGACTATGGAGGGGATTTTTGCCGCTTCCCTTGAGGTTTTCAACTGGCTGGTAGCTGATTCGGTGCGGGTTCCATGTGATGAGGGCGTTCGGAGCGTGGACACGTCGACAGTGTGATTTTCTTCGCATTTTTGGGGCTCGTCCAGTTGGTAGGGAGACTTCTCCTTGTTTTGGATTGGTTAATTGGTTTAAAGCTTAGAAAATCATGCTATGGATGTGTGCTTTGACTTATTGTTTATTTTAGAGATTTAAATCATGGTGTAATAAATGTTAAATGGATTTCTGGTAGTGAGGGAAGGGTTCGGCCATCTGTTTGAAAAGGAGACCGTCTTTTTCGTCGTGTTTTGTGTGAACGCGATGACTGGTTTCGTCGCGTTTTTAACACGCCTGTTTGATCGCCCGCGTTCTTGGCATGAACGCGTCGCTTGGGGTGGTCGCTTTTCTGATGCTTCAACCATTTGGTGTAAACGCGACGATAACATTTGTCGAGATTTACAATCCAACTGTCAGGGTAATATCGATTGCTTTGTAGGTGACGTATCGAGTCGTCGTTTTTATGTCGCGACACTGGGCCTTGTCGCGTTCTGCTTGGAATCACGTTCGGACAGATGGTCGCGATTCTTGAGGCGACGTCTGTGTCAATCGCGATTCATCTTCCGAGAGGTGTTTTGTGGAGCTTGAGCTGTGATGGTCCGGTTTGGGCCTAGCTTTAGTTTTATGGTAATGTTTAGTGATGTTTTTTAAGTGGATTAATGTTAGTAAAGCACGTTTAGGGATAATAGTTTGGTTTATGGTTAATTAGTGAGCCATGTTGATCATGCTTATTATGTTAGTCATGTTAATTATGTTAATCATTATGGTGATTATGTTAATCATATTTAACTTGTTGATTATGTGATTATAATAAGGTTTAGTGGTTTACATGCATGTCGGTATGTGGTTAAGTGCGTGGTGGTTTAAGGTTGCTATGGAGGTCATGGAATGACTAATGATAAGCAAGTTGGAATGTGATTTACCATGGTTATGAGTAAAGGTTTTGTGTATATGTTAAGTGCCCGTCGTGGTTTGCGTGTCTGTTGAGTTTGGTGGTCCGGCACTTATCTCAGAATGTCTCTCTAGTCGGATATCCCAAGTTCTTTGTGAACCAGACACATTGTTACTCGAGGTTTGTCCTAGTACGATGTGTGTACCATCAAGATCTATATTATCTTCCTAGACACCCTCACTCTATTATTTGAGTTGTACGTTCAGCTGAAAAAAAGACGACAATAGAAAACAACTTATGACGAATATAATGAATTCTTCGCTTGTCCCTGAATTAAAGAAACCTTTGACTTATCACTTTACAGAGAGAACTAATTATAAAGTTGCCCCCCCCCCTTCAAATATAATTGCCATACCGACCACTCGAGTTGGAGATACCGACGGTGAATAGGTGAGTTTGCCATCTCCTGGAACCTGCATTAGTTTCCTACAGTTACATGTGGTGCACATGTGTGTATGGTCGTTCTTTTCTTTGTAACGTGGTGCTCTTGGCATGCCAATTAACTGGGAAACTGTCACTTCATGACGAATGTACCTATTCTCATATCTTGTCATTTTGAACAAGGTCAGCTAGCGCCAGACAAGATATTAGTCTTCTAACAGATAGTGAAGAGGTTAGTTTTGGCAGAAAATTGTGTGTGAGGTTAGTGTCAGTTTGGTTCAGCCTTGAATCTCATATAAGAAAATATTTTTTTTAAAAAAATTATATAATAATTTATTTGGTACCCTGAAAATTAATTCATAAAAAAAATTTACCAAAAATTTATGAATTTTAACATTTTTTATGAAATTTCATGAGTCATTTTTTCTCGATTTCTCTTTCATATATGTAAGATTTTCATGAGTCAGATTATAATTTCTACTCTCATTCCTAATATTTGACGGTTGGAGTCCAGCGGCCTACATTCGAGGCCTAATAGCCAATAATCGATGGCTGTTGTTCAGTGATTAATGTCTGACATTCAACAGTCGATAGTCGGCCACCAATGGCCAACGCCTGACTCCTTGCAGCAACAACGTCGGTGGTCGGTGACGACCAATGCTTGACACTAACGCCCAACACTTGGTGATCGATGCCAATGTACTGTGTCGGTCTCAAGATAATAGATATCAATTTTAAGATTTATCAAACACACTTAAGCCTAGAACTCTTATGCTCATGATTTTTACATATTTTTTAGAAATAATTTACTAGAAAACAAATATTGAAAAACATTTTAGAAAAATCATTTATGTGGAAATCAAATGGATAATTATTTTTTTATTTTTCTATAAATGGTCTTCCTCGGAAATTCCTTTTCCTATGAATATATTTTACACTAACCCTTAGTTTGGCTCAAAAATGATGGACCATTGGACCTGCCCACACAGTATTTGAAAATAGGAATATATAGGACAAATATTAAAATACTACGATAAGTATATATTGAGATACACCATATTTCAATTTTGCCGGTTTTTTTTTCAATGGGTTAAGTTTGGATTTCATGAAATTCAAGTTGGAAAGCATAGAATGTCCAATACATAAACAACATAAATCAAACATATTATATATATATATATATATATATATTTATGAGTAGGGCTACAGTATGGTGTTACAACCCCCATTGTACTGTAGTCTAGCATCGTCGGATCCGTCGTATTGTAGCCCAGCACCATCGGATCTTGATCCCACAGTGTAATTTAAAAAAAATAACGGCACGGGCCGCTCGTTTCACACCTTCAAGCGCCAAATACACGGCCCGCGCCGTGTGCGGAATCGTTAGATCAACATCCGACACTCAACAATTAGCCGCCAATGGCGAGTGCCCAACTCCTTGCAGCAACAACGTCGGTGGTTGGTGACGACCAATGCCTGACGCCAATGACGGCACCAGCGCCCAACACTTGGCGACTGATGCCAATGCCCTGTGTCGGTCTCGAGATAGTAGACATCAATTAAGATTTATCAAACACACTTAACCTACAACTCTTATGCTCACGATTTTTCAAATATTTTTTAAAAATTATTTTAGTAGAAAACAAATACTAAAAAAACTTTTCAAAAAAATCATTTTCGTAGAAATCAAATGTACAATTATATTTTTTATTTTTCTATAAATGCTCTTCCTTTGAAAATCCTTTCCCTATGAATATATTTTACACTAACCCTTAGTTTGGCAGAAAAATGATGGACCATGGGAGCCGCCCACAGTATTTGTAAATAGGAATAGGACACATATTAAAATACTATGAGAAGTATATATTGAGATACGCAATATTTCAAATTTGCCAGTTTTCTTTTCCAATGGGTTAAGTTTGGGCTTCATGCAATTCGAGGTGGAAAGTATAGAATGTCCAATACATATACAACATAAATAAAAAAGATATATGAGTAGGGCTACAGTACGATGTTACGGCCCCATATTGTACTGTAGCCCAACATCGTCGGATCCGCCGTATTGTAGTCCAGCACCATCGGATCTTGATCTCCTAGGGCAATTTTAAAAAAATAATAATAATGGTGTGGGCCGCTCGTTTTGCACCTTCGACGCGTAAAATGCACGGCCCGCACCGTGTGCAGAACCGTCAGATCAACATCCAACAGTTCTTGCTACAGTGCGGTGGGGCTTATATATATATATATATAATATATATATATCAGACATATCTTAACTTTACTTGTGTTTTTTATTTTTATCCATGTAACCCTTAGCAATTAGTTTTAGTTCTTATCTTGATTATTTATCCCCGAACCTAAGTAACTAACACACAATTCCCTTTTCCTAAGGAAAATAGGCTTCTACTTCTATACTCAGAAGGATTTACTTCTAAGAAAAAGTTAGGATCGCTAAGTCTAGCGGTAAATAGTCAAATTATGAGGATTAAGAATTAATTATAAAAGATAAATAGAGTAAAAATTGGAAAAACACCTTTCATGATCATATTATAATAAATCAAGCACTCTTACGTGCAGTGATGAAAGAATTTCAGAGGTATGCAAATTGCATAATAAAGGATAGTGATGGTGTTCAAAAGGTGTAAGATTCCACCAACCAGATTTCACCCCTTAAACGACTCGATGAGAAGTTTCTACACATCCAATAGAGTAAAACTATGATTGAACTATATCTATGTCATTGAATTATCAATGAGGTGCACTACAAGAAAAGAGGTAATTGGGGACGGCTGACAGCCGTCGCTAATATTCAAAACGCCGTCCCTAATGATTATTGAAGACAGCTACAAGGTCGTCGCTAGCCCGTCCCTAATAAGTCCGTCGCCAATAGTATTGGAGACGGCTAAGACAACATCCATCCCCAATAATTATTGGGGACGGATAAATGTCCGTCTTCAATAACTTTAATTGAGACGGATAAATACACCGTCTCAATTAATGTATTAGCGACGGCGTTATAGCCGTCTCAAAAATATATATTAGCGATGGACATAAAGCCGTCTTCGATAATATTATTAGAGACAGACAATTCACCGTCGCCAATAGTATTATTGAAGACGGACAAAAAGTCGTCGCTAATAGAATTATTAGAGACGACTTTAAAGCCGTCTTTAAAAATATTATTAGTGACGACTATGTTGCCGTCTTGAATAAAATTATTGGCGACAACGATGAAGCCGTCGCTAATAGCGTTATTAGAGACAGCTTGAAAGCGGTCGTTAAAAACCTTATTAGTGACAGCTATTGAGCTGTCTTGAATAACATTATTGGCGACAATTGCCACGCCGTCGCCAATTGCATTATTAAAGACGGCTTTGAAGCCGTCGTTAAAAACCTTATTAGTTACGGCTATGGAGCCGTCTTGAATACCATTATTGGCGACACAATGAAGCCGTCGCCAAACTATCTATTAGCGACGGCTTTTTACCAGTCCTCAATGATACTATTGGAGACAGAGTGCAGTCGTCTCCAATGAGGCTATTGAGGACGGCTCCATCCGTCTTTAATAGTTTTATTGGAGACGGCGGGGTGCCGTCGCCAATAGTATTATTGGAGACGGCTGAAGCCGTCCCCAATAGTTTTAATGGGGACAGCTGAAGTCGTCCTCAATAGTCTATCACAAAATAAAAAAAATAGTAATAAAAATATTTTGTCACAAAGTTACAACCTGTTATACAAAAATTACATTAACAAAACACATTCCAAAATAACTATAAAACTCTAAATTTAAATGTAATACATGAAAAGTTACATAAACGATTCACAATCCTCTTTCTAAAGAATGATATATATAGTACTTGAAATTGAAATCCATTACATCACATTATTTGATTATGTCAAATGTTAATGTATTAAATCATAAAATCGTGATCGTAAATGAATAGTCAAGTCTCACTCATCCTCACCAAAAGTTCCCTCCTCTTCATCTCCCTCTCTCCCTCCGTCTCATCCTCAGGTAGCACAGCTGGTGCACCCCTTCCAGACATACGAATACTAATTAACTCTTGCAATCGATCATCCATGCTTTGAAGCATCTGTGTCTTTAGCTCAGCAAGTCGAGCCTCCACTTGAGCTTCCACTCGAACATCTATATCTGTGCTCTGTGCTGCTATTCTCTGCTCTTGATCTTCAATGATTTTTTTCATTCTTTCAATCTCAGACTTCTGCTGAGATATCTCAGACTTTTGCTGAGATTGCTCCTCTAGGAGACGCTGATATACAGTGTTGCTACTGCTACCACACTCAGATGGCCCGTACCAACTCCTCAAAGTCTGTCCTCGACCACCGCATCGGATCCGTCCAGGTCTATCCCTCCCAAACACCTGACGGAAGGCTTCCTCTGGAGTAAGTACTGGAGGATTAGCTGTGGCATCTGATTCCTCTGAGGGAGTGGGATTCATCAACTGGGTCATTTGATCCTGTAATTAATATAAGGTAATTAGTACATAATTAAGCTGAATGTATGAATTAATATTAAGATTTTTAATCATCATTACCATCATTTGACGACTTTGTTCATTGCTCCACATGACACTGCCATCCGGTGCTGTCCTAGCTTGCGTCATTTGAAACATTTCCGGACGCGTGGGATGACGACCTTCCCTTTCCATCTATTTAACATTTAAAAGTTATAATTAGACTATGATAGTGTTAAATCAATCAATCAAAGTAATAATTAAATGAATACTTACAAAATCATTACTTAATTGATGAATATTCGTCCGCCCTCTTCGATAAGGCATTGATAAATGAGATCGATTAGACTTATTTCTTTCACTAACTCGCTGCATTCATGATGGAACAAAATTATAGTGATATCCTAAATAATTGAATCCATCAAATAATAGGGATTGACAAAATAATACCTTACTATCTTCTCGATCCCATATCTCACACATGTGCCGCCATTGACTAGAATCATAACTTGGTGGCAAATTATTACATGCATCCTCAAATGGTCGTCCTGCAAAATACTATCATACAAAACACAAGTTACATAAGAATGTGTTGCAATAATACTACATAATAGTAAAAAATCTTACTTTTCTTTTCAAGTGGGACCTTTGCTTCCTTTGCATTTCTCCCATGTGGCGAAGAATGTCGGCATCTTTGGCTGGAGACCGCAGAAAATTGAAATGTTGCTGCATAATCATCATATATGATCAATGTCATTATAACTATAGAAATGAACAATTATATGACCTAAATAATTAAATAAATTTTACCTGTAGGTCTCTGAAAATACCCTCCTTCTTTTCAGGAGGAAGGGTCATGTAGTCTTGCTGCCATAGGTTGCAATGTACTCTATTACAAACTCCAAGGTATGTAGTAAATTGCTGACCATATGGACCAACTGAAGATCCCCCTTGTAGATCTATAGAAATGGTCTGGCCTGGAGGTAGTATCCTGACGCTGGTCGCCCTAGAAGGACCTCTCCCATCTAGTGGTACCAACTAAATGAAAATAAAAAAGATGAAGTGAATGCAACTATAAAATAAAATTCAAGAAATAAAAAACATGTAAACCTGAAGCAACTGAAGATGCACTCCCAGGAGTCTGAGGACTGATGGTTGCATGCTCAGAGATGTTGGGGGCATCTGGTAAGGAACGAGGTGTGTGTAGCCCTCCTGCTTGTGAAGCCCCTAGTTGTGAATGTACAGCCTGTGAGACTGAAGCTCCTGCCTGTGAAGCTGATGCCTGTGAATGTACAAGTGCAGACTGTGAGGCTGAAGCCCCTGCCTGTGTCTGGAGCCCCCCTTCCTGTGAATGGGAAGGCAGCCCCTGTGCATGGGACGACTCACCTACACTGGTGTGGTGGGCCGACCGACGAGTCTTGCTGAACTTATTAAGCATCTGTTGAATGAAGGATATTTAACAAAAATAATGTACAAAAATGAAACCGTACGAGCAAAGTGAAGAAGCAAAAATGAAATGAGGTCTGTGAAACAGTGAAAAAGAAATATCATAAATAGACATACATTTAAGAACAATCCCCTTGCCATGACCATGTTTTCTTCTGAGCTCGACCTCAGTTTGACCGCATTTCCCAGAACCAAAATTGAGGAATGGATAGGTCGACCCATGATGAACCATGGGGTCGACCCCACCACACCATGTTTTATTTTGAAGTCGACCGCATTTGAAACTTGAGGTCGACCCCATTTCCCAGAACCAAAACTGAAGATTGGAGGGTCGACCCATGAGGTCGACCCCACTACACCATGTTTTATTTTGAGGTCGATCTCAGTTGCAAATGAGGTCGAGCCCATTTTCCCAAAACCAAAATACAGGAATGCAGGGTAGACTTATTAAGAACCATGGGGTTGACTCCACTAGACATGAAAAAATTAAATACTTACAGAATATCAAATTCACATGTATATATTCTTCACTTTGAAGCTGTACATGGATATCTACATCATTGAACATCACAGGCACATCAACAAGGCCTTCTTGATAGGGCTCTTCATCATCATCACTTGCACCGCTAGACATATTATAATAACTTCTAGGTGGTGACTTAACAGCTATCACCCACCCTGCAGCATTGTTGTCATCTACATAGAAGACTTGCTCAACTTGACTTGCAAGTGCAAATGGTTCATTAGTCCCTAATTTCCGATGTGTATTTAAAGATACTAGTCCATGTTCATCAACTTTGAAACCTCGGTCCTTATTATACACATCCCACCATTCACATTCAAATAAGACAATTTGTTTGTTTCTCTCAAAAGATATTTCAATAATATCAATTATTTTCCCATAATAACCATCGCATCCAGATTGCAGCTCAGCATTGACAATAACACCACAAAGTTGTGTGCATTTGGTAGAGTCAGTTAAGCTTGTGCGGAATCTGAAGCCATTTGTAATATACCCAGAAAATGATGTTGCCAATCTTGATGGACTGAGTGATAAAATCTCAAGTTCCTCAGTGTAGCGTGGGTCATGTAAATTCTTGAGTTCTTGGACACGTGATGGAAACCACATGAGGAAATTATCATTTATATTCCTTCCACTTGCAAGTGCATCTTCATGTTCCCACCAAAAATGTACAATATCGTCAACTTGATTTAACACATATGTATGTGCTAAATCTCTTTCGGCTTCTGACAATGTTCTGGGTACTCGTCTGCACTTTATTGGACGACCAACTGGTGTAAAGATAGACACTTCTCCATCAAGAGTGCCAAATGGACCACCATCATAATTTCTATCTTCAGTATTGTGATCATCCATTTCTTGCATGTACATCGAAATAATTATACTGCATTCTTCCACAAGATATCCTTGTGCAATTGAACCTTCCACTCGAGCTTTATTACCCACATAATCTTTCAATTTCTTCAAATATCTTTCAATTGGATACATCCATCGATATTGAACTGGACCACACATCCTTGCTTCGTATGCCAAGTGCACAGTAAGATGTATCATAACATCAAGAACGATGGTGGGAAAATCTGCTCGAGCTTGCATAAGATGATTGTCGGCTCTCTCAACATGATCAATATCGGCCTCCCATCTCAACAACTTGCTTTGTCCAACACTTTTGAACAAATAGCTTTAAAATATTGACTAAGCTGAATTATTGGATCTGCCACTTGTTTAGGAATGATGCCACGAAGTACTAAAGGAAGCAACACTTGCATGTACACATGACAATCATGACTTTTCAGTCCTGAGATTGTTTTGCTACCCATATCAACACATCTGGAGAGGTTTAAAGAATAGCCATCTGGAACTTTTAAATCTATGATGAAGTTACATATACGAGCCTTTTGTTCATTGTTCAACTTATAAATAGCATCTGGATAGCGCACTGAATGCTCATAAGGATGTAGTTCTGGACGAATTTTTAACACTTGTAAATCTTTTCTTGAGTTGAGGTTGTCTTTATCTGTCCCCGACAGATTGAACATGTCAAGAATATTGTCACAAACATTTTTTTCAATATGCATGACATCTAAATGATGACGAATGATCAGAGATTGCCAATACGGCAGAAATCTGAAGAAAATACTCTTCTTCTTCCAGTTTTTGTTCTTTGCTACATTTTTTCTTAACTTCTCCAACTCTTTTTTGAAAGGCTTGCCAAACCTTACTAGGTCCATCTCTTGTTGTTGTCTCCACAATTCATAACCTGTCTTCATTATTAACTTTCCTTTGTCACAACGCCGACCATCAAATTTATCTTTGTACTGATGCTTTCTCCATCGGTGTGTTATTGGAAGAAAACGACGATGCCCTAAATAACATTGTTTTTTGCTGTGAGGAAGACAGAGAGAATAAGTTTGATCATTGCAAATTGGACATGCGAGCTTCCCTTTAGTACTCCATCCAGACAAGTTTGCATAACCTGGAAAATCATTTATGGTCCACAGCAAGGCAGCTCGCAAAGTAAAGTTTTGCTTCTTTGCAGCATCATATGTCTTGATCCCATTATCCCACAACTCCTTTAACTCTTCTACTAATGGTTGTAAATAGACATCAATGTCATTTCCTGGAGCTTTTGGACCGGGAATTAATAATGACATCATCATGTAAGCTGACTTCATACACATCCACGGTGGCAAATTATAAGTCATCAGTACAACTGGCCATACACTGTACTTTGAAGACATGTTCCCAAAGGGATTAAACCCATCACTGGCTAAGCCAAGTCGAACATTACGGCTTTCGGAAGCAAAATCTGGATACAACTGATTAAAGTCCTTCCATGCAGGAGAATCTGCAGGATGACGCATCTCACCCTCAGATTGGTAAGGACGACTGCCATTATGCCATGTCATCCATTGAGCTGTCTTTGATGACATAAATAGGCGTTGCAATCTATCCTTTAAAGGAAAATAGTGCAACACCTTTCTTGCCACCTTCTTACTACTTTTTGCGGTATTCTCTTTATATCTTGAAGTACCACACTCTGGACATTGAAATTTATCTTCATTTTCTTTCCAAAATAACACACAATCATTTTTACATGCATCAATCTTTTTGTAACTAAGTCCCAAGTCTTTGACAATCTTCTTTGCTTCATACCAATTTTCAGGTACAAATGCATCACTAGGCAAAACTTGTCTAAACAACACAAGTATCATATTCATACATTTCGCTGTAAGACCATTCAAAGATTTCATGTGTATCAACTTCAAAATAAACTTCAACTTAGACATATCTTTGCTCCCAGCATACAACGGAGTTTCTGCGTCTTCTAATAACTTATAAAATTTTTGTGCTTTTGGATTTGGTTCTTCCTCAGCTTCTCCAACAGGTACATTGTCCCTTTGAAAATCATGTAGCATGTCCATGACTTCATCCAATTCTAACTCATTTTCTGATTCGACAAGTTGTGTCTCTTGTGTCGGCGTATCATTGTGTACTTGCTCACCGTGTGACAGCCAACTCCGATAACTTAACCATATTCCGTCACATATTAGGTGCTCATGCACACGGTCCCTTCTACATATGAAGCCATTGCAACATCTTCGACATGGACATTGAATCAACTGTTTGTCTACTCCATGTCTAAATCCTATTCTGTCATCATGATATGCAAAATCTAAAAATTCTTCTACTCCATTGACATACCTAGGGTCTAGCCTATTAGGAATATCCATCCAACTTTTATCCAATTCAGCCATTCTGTGACACAAACATATTTTGCACACAAAGCAAACTGTCAATTAAGAAATAGACATCATTTTCGTATAATCATACACAATGACAATACATAATATTTAACATACATGTCACTGATATTCTGCGGCAACATTTACATAACCACACAACATTTCGGTCTATAAGAGCATTATACAAGTGAGCCACCACCCAGGCTCGCTGGATCACATTCACATAACCACACCGATTATTATGTCAATATGCATTATAAAAGTGAGCCACCACCCAGGCTCGCTGGATCACATACCTTTCCTGCCAACGGTAAAGACAGTGGCCAATAATAAGTCCAGTTATGTGGGAGAAGGTCAAGCTGCATGCAAACCAAAAAAATTTCATAATGTGAGACATTATAATTTAAACATAAATTTAGAATGAAGTTACAAAGGGAAGGGGTACTTAAGGGCTAACTGTTACAAGACCTCTCTGTTGACCAACTACCCCTAAGGAAATCATTAAAGATTTTAAATTAATATAATATCAATATTTTGCTATGACTAAACCTTTAAAAGATTTTGTACAAATAAATATATATTATACATATGACAGTAAATTGTTTGAACCATCTCTATGTCGAACTTTCCAAGTCCAGACTACTATTCTGTATCCGACTGTCCACTCCGACTTGTACAGTCGAATACTTTATTTTGGACTAAAGTCGAATTCTCTGTTCTGTTTTTGTCTTCGTTATGGACTATTTATTGCATATCATTTTGTCTCTCTTCATATAATTTTTGTTAGAACTTACTTTACTGAATATTTTATCAATCTATCAGATTATCATTATTTAATAGTTTCTGAGAAGTATTATGGCCTATTTAAGAACTGCATTAGTGATGGGAATGAACGATGGACTGTGCAAAGTCAAGTATTATGGCCTTCTAAAAGACCCAATGGTTGTAATCTTGTTTGGCTTTACAAATTCCTAGGGTCATTAAAATAAGTTTAAGTCCTTTCAGTTTCCTAAGTCTTAAATAAGGTGTTTATTAAGTGAGTCTCTTTGTTTTAAAGTCTATATAAATGATGGGAAATGAAGGATAATTAAATCAAAGTCAAGTATATATTATGGCCTATTAAAAGACCCAATGGTTGTAATCTTGTTCGGCTTTACAAATTCCTTAGCTCATTAAAATAAGTTTAAGTCCTTTGACTTTCCTAAGTCTTAAGTAAGGTCTTCATTAAGTGTCCCTTTGTTATAAAGTCTATATATAGAGTCCTGTAACCAAAGATGAGATAGAGAAGAAGAAAATTTGAGTGTGAAGCCTACACTCCCACCTCTTATCCCTCTTTCCTGTGATTCCGACGACCCCCCTTTCTCTATCTTCCTGAACCCTTTGCTCTCTCTGTCTGACTGTCTCGCATCTTCTACTAATCAAGAAAAAATAATGTCGTAGTAAAAAATTTTTTGCAAGGCGTTGAACAACTTCAAAGGAAAAAAAGATGCACTGGCCCTGTGTTCCTTAATTTCACCTACTTATAGCTGAGAAAATTTGGGGGAGTCAGGTTCGGAGAAATGGAGAGGAACTGTCGTGTAAGTAGGTGAAAGTCAGGAACACCCAGTCACCCTTTTTTTTTTTACTTTGAAGTTGTTCAACACCTTCCAACTCTGAAAACAGCAGCAAAATGCCACAGTTTTACACACTACTCAACCAAACTAGCATTCACATACCTACGTCGGCGGCGGTGGAAGGCTCCCAGCGGCGGCGCTCCGGCGGTGTGGGCTCAGCAACAGGTCGGAGGCGATGGCGGGGGACAGAAACAGGGGTGGGTGTTTTTTTTCAAAGGGGGAAGGGAAGCCGGTTAAAAATCGGTTAAAAATTAAATGCCGGGTTAAAAATGTCGGGCCCTGGTGTTTTTAATATATCCCCTCCATGTTGGAGATATATTATATATCCCTAGCTAATTTTTTAATGATGACAGGTGGAGATGTCACATCAATGTGATCAGCAGTGCACATGCACGTCTAAAAAAATGCATATGACATCAACTTGTGTTTGACGGGTCATATCAGTAATACAAATATCTATTTAATTGGTTGCTTTCCCCTTTATCCTCGGGATAGAAAAAATCATCATTTTTTCCGGTTGTGCACTTGTGCAAAGTGCACAAGTGCAAGTCTTGGGCATTTTGCCCATGTGGCACCTGCACAAAGTGCACAACTAGTGCAAGTCTTGGGCATTTTGCCCATGTGCGTGCACTTTGCACAAGTGCAATATAGATTTTCTCTTTTTTCCGTAGATCATTAATTGTAAGATGTTTAAATCTGAATCCGGGGAAAAAATTAGATAATATTAAGATGTTTAAATATGGATAATATGCTCGTTAAAATACTCGATTAGTTACTCATTATTAATATACTCAATTTATATTAATTCCTTAATATAAATATGAAACTATTAATATTTATTCTTTTAGAGAAATTATTAAGGTACGTACGAAATACTTATGAATACAAAATGTGAAAGATTAAATATGAGGGTGTAAATACACAAATTATGAAAAAGAATGACGGTAAGCGAACTAATACACTCGACAAGTAACATGAATTCGACTCGGATGTTACTCGAATTCGGCTCATTTAATATATAAGGTAAATGAGTTAAGCTCAAACAAATATTTATTTAAACTCGTTTCATAAACGAGCAGAGTATGAGCAAATAGTACTTACTTGCCTCTTTTAAGCTCATACACAATTGTTCATTTAATTTTTTAATTATAAAAATTATAAATATAGTTGTAAAATATTTTAAACATTATACTAAAATAATTAAACAAGTGACTTATGAAGGATCTTGGGGTATGACTTTGAAATTAAATAAGATAAATTTGGATCTTATAAATAATTAATTTTTTACTTGTAAATTGAATTGGTCTTATATATACATATAATATAGATATACATATATATATAACTCGCAAGTCATTAAGATACTCGTTAAGGCTTGAACTAGATAGTATTTAAACGAACCAAGCTTCACATAACTATTTTCAATACTCGAAAAAGCACGAGCTCCATTAAAAATTAACGAAATGAGCTTGAGCAGCATAATACTCGGCTCGACTCGACTCGTTTGCAACCCTAGCAGTACTTATCCAAGGGGTAAGGGTTACACACGGTACGTCATGGGTCGTTCTTACGTATGTACCAGGTTACCCTCACTCGAATACGTTCGTGAACAGTACGTGACATATGCTCGACTCGAATTATGGCTCGAACTCGAGAGTATTTAAATGAACCAAGTGGACGATCAGTTTCAACACTCGATAAAGCTAGTTGATTACAAAATAACGAACAAAGTTTGAGCAGCATAATACGACTCGTTTACAACCCTAACCCCTCTGTACTTTAACCAGGGGTTGGTTAATTAATTAGGTTTTTCCCCAGGTAACCCTGGTTTAAATATTTTTTTATTATATATGTCTAAATATTATCTCATTTTTAGAAGATAGTTGACTGCAAAAAATATAAAAAGTGGGTACTCTACCCTTGGTTTGTGGGGTAACATAGAAATACATGTTAGAGTGGGGAGGCCTTGGTTAGAAGAGCCCCCATAAACTACGTACCCAGAGATAGTCAGTGTCAAACTGGTTAAATATTAAAACAATTTACAAAAAATTATAAATAATATTTTAAAGTATATCTTTTAAAATCTAAACTTTTAATTGTTTTTTTGAAGATTAATAGAGTTAAATTTATTCCCTGTGTGAAGTGAGGTCGACCCCAAAAGACTTGAGGTCGACCTCGTTATAATGGGGTCGATACCACGTTTGTGGAGTCGACCCCTCAACCCTAGGGGGATTTAAAGTTCGGCCTTCCCCTTTTTGTTCCCGCTGGAACTCCCGCCGCGATCGCCCTTCTCCTCTCCATTCTTCTTCCTTGCACCGGTGGACCCCTTCTATTCCTCCCTCGAGTGCAGACGACCTCCTCCTATTCTCCTTCCTCTTTGCACTGGATCGACCCTTCTTCCTCTTTGCACTCCTCTGTTCCCTCTTCCTCTGTTTCTTCTTCTTCGACCAAACTCTCACTATCATCAGATGGCTCCTCCCCGGCGTGGTGACAAGGGAAAGGCAGTGGCAGTGGCTAGTGATGATCAGACTCCCTCCAAGAGATCTCAAGGCAGCAGTGGAGCCCCAAATCGAAGCTTTGACGGTAATAATTTTCGTAGTGTCAACGCATTTGATCTCTTCACCACCGATATATCACGTAGGAAGGTGCATTTTGGGAAAAGGATTGACTTTGACTTCTTTAAAAGTAATGGGGTAGATCTTCCTTGCCTGTTTGAGACATTGGGATGGGGACATTATGTTACCATGAATGAAGTGGTTTACCCTCACTTAGTTAGTCTCTTTTATGCAAATTTGGAGGAAGATGAGGACAAGAAACTGAGTACTTATGTGAAAGGGATCCATATCCCTCTCGGAGTTTCAATGCTTTCCGAAGTGATGCGTATTCCATATAAGCGCGGGTTTAAATATGCCGATCGGTTAGACAATCGTCGGGAAGGTTATGAAAGAGTATTGGGAACTGAGATTGGGAACCAACTATTTGAGCGTGTGAATGCCAACTCTTTTCCGGCCTACCATCGGTTTCTTCACAAGATTGTTTGCTCTATTCTCATTCCAAGGACTGGTAGCATGGATGGAGTCACCAATGACCATATCCTTTTAATTGTAGGACTTATAAATGTCACTCCTGTGGACCTACCAAATCACATTGAACACCATGCGGGATGTAGTAGGCACGGCTAAGCGTGTACTTCTTTTTGGTATGCTTATTACCCGCATCTTGAAGAAATTCAAAGTCAATTTTGCTGGTGAAGATTACCAAAATTTGACAATGTTTGATGTGATTGATGGGAATACTCTCGCACGTATGAGGATGACTATTGAAAATGGATCTTTCGTCTGCACGGGCACTCGGTCTCCTTACAAAGTGCAAGACCTCCAACCTGATGAAGATGGTGATGACGCAAATGTGTCTACTCCAGGCTCCTCCAGACCTCCTGCTCCTCCCATAGACCAGCTGACTCAGATGATTGACCTCAATACCAATATGACTGCTCATTTTGACTCTTTGGACAATCGCTTTGTAACTTTGGAGAATCGCTTTCAAACCTTGCAAACTCATTACGAAGAGCTTCAGTCCGATGTTTCTATTCTCAAGGGACAGTAAGACCGCAATGATATGCTTCTTCAATCTATGGCCAAACAACAGGATTTTATACGGGGCAATCATCAAGAGATGCGGAAGAACTTGCAAGACTTGGCCGGCGCTGGAAATTTCATATGGGCTTCTCTATCTCGCCAACCACCACCACTTTAGTCTTCATCGTTATATGGTATATTGTGTCCGTACATGTACGGTTTATAGTTGGAGAACAATTCAATGATTTCTGAATATTAGATTTCGGTCTGCTTACACATGCATATTAATATGTTAGTGTAAATACATGATTGTTTAAGGATAATTTAAATCATCCTATATAATTTCATCAAAAATCACATCTTTGTTGGCCACCATTTGGGAGCACCATTCAGAAATATTCTGAAATTTAGAAGTCCTGACAAAATCGCATGGTTTCCAAACGTGTTTAGCCGTTCTTGGATTTTGTGTGGCATGGATTTCTATAAGAAGAGAGAGAAAGACACATGGTAAAAAAGAACTCTGGTTTTTCAGAAGCGGTCTCTCCTCCGCTTTTGAAAGATTTTGGAGGTTGTGATACAACGCCAACAAATTTTATTTTTCTTTTTTTCAAAAATTATTTTATACCGCAGGATGTGACTTGTCTGTGCGGAAGTGGCTCCGTACCGCTTCTGCCGCTAAAATCGGCTTCTACTGATTTCACTTTTTTTTGCCAAGGTTCCCAAAGAAGTGGTGAAGTACACATGTGCAACAACCAAAACATTTTTCAAGTGATATCGGATCTTAAAAACACTTTTCAAATCATCGTGAGTGAATGGGGTCGACCCATCATTTCAACACTGGTGAATGGGGTCGACCCATCATAACCATGACTGTGAACTTATGAAATCACAGAAATTAAGCCTTTGAATTAGGCAGGTTTTCAGTTGGGCCAATCGTTGATCGTCGAGGTATTGGTCATTCGCTTGCTACACACAGTGCTGTGTGTAGCAAGCATTCCAAGTACCTGGACGACTGGATGCTCGCGAAGATCCAGTTAAAGCTGGCAAGGACAGCATAGGTGGGTTGTATAGATATGTTGTACAACTAAATCCCAGAGATTGTCTATGTTTTGTCAAATCAGTCAGCGCCGCGCGTGACATTACGCAAGCTTGACCCGCCGATCACATCACAACCGCCATCGCCCCTGCACTTGATGAGTACGTACGCCAGACGAGGGTTAAATCCAGGAAATTGGTCAAACGGCAGTGGTTTCGAAGCGGTCATACATCAAGGCGTCTCTTTGAACCATGCTTCATAAAGTGATTTGATTACAAATAAAAAAGAGCCTCGCGTCATTATTTAAAATAAAAGGAGAGCCTCGCGTTGTGTGTGCATGCATGTGTATATAGGTTTGTGTATGGGATTTAATGGTTTGTGTGTGCATTACATAAGGGAAGAGAGAGATGTGTTGGAATGGGGCGGCGCGAGTTGGAACGGTGGGAATTTAAAGGGTAAAAAAAAGGGAAAATTAATTGGGGGTCCCTGTCAGAGCCTGGTACTTTTTTCCTCGTCCCTGTCAGAATACCGGTAGATGTAAAGTCCCTACTTTTCTCCAGGTTTAATTTATGGTCCCTACTTTTCACATGTCACCATTTACGACCCTCCACCCACGATTTCTGTCTCCTTCGCCTCCGTCTCTTTTTCCCATTCCCGTCTTACCCTTCCGTCCTTCTCATCGCCTCTTCCCCAAACGACGCTGACACGAAGGCCCGTGAACTCTGACCGATGGGAAGTTACACTTACATAGCGTGCAGATAAGTGTTACAGCAACCAATAACATCATTTACACATAGCGTGCGGAGAACCGTTCTTCACACTATAAAAGGAACCCAGGGTCATACCTATCCTTCATCACAAGCTTCTAACGCTCTTCTTCTTCCTATCTTTCTTGCTCGTCTTCTTTCTCTTTATTCGCAGATGTCTTCATCTAACCGTGCTCCCCAGAGGGATGGCAAGGCACCTGCCTCACCGATGCCACCGTCGCCCCTGGCTCCCCCGGTTCTACCTTTCTCGTCAACATACAGCCCGACTACTGGAACGGTTTTTACGTTGGGTGGACGATGGCTTTACAGAAAGCCTCTCGGCTGTACCACCACAAGGGCCTCACCAACATCATCCCTGACATCGGCCCTAGGGAAGAACACATCTGTTCCTCACCTTCCTCTCGTCCCTCCCCGGCCCGCTTCTCTTCCTCCCCTCCCGCGTCCACCGAGTAATCGGGTTAGGGAGTTTAGAATGTAACTGGTTCCTCTTCCTCCCTCCCCTCCCTTCTCTGCTATCCTTATTCCTCCCCTCCCCTACCTTCTCTGTTGTCCTTATTCCTCCCCTCCCCTCCTATCTCTGCTATCCTTATTTGTCCCCTCCCCTCCGTTTCATTCCAGTGTCCATGCTATCGGGTTACGGAGTTTACATTGTAACAGTGCTTGTTTATGGAATATACCTATTTTCCTTTTATGCAGTCTTCTGTGGGCTTGTATGTGCTCTCTATGATGCGTGTACTGTAATACTAACAGGTTCCTCCGAAGCGGTCAAGCTGTACTGCTGGAACTGTAACCCCATAGCATGGACACTGTAATGAAGAAGGGAACAGACTGTAACACAAGAAACTATTAATGTAATAATGTAGTTGTAGGTTTAGTTCTCGAACTGTAACCTCCTATGATGCATACTAGAAAACATAAAGGTTACGACTGTAACAGCATTCCCAATATAACGTAACAGAAGACTGGTCGTGTAGCGCTGAAGCTGTAAGTCTGTACTACTCCAACAGTAACCTTTAGCGCTCAAATTGTAAGTCTGTAGTGCTTGTTTAAGGAATATATATATTTTCCTTTTATGCTTTCTTCTGTGGTCTTGTATGTGCTCTCTATGATGCAAGCGCAAACGTATGTGCTTTATCTGAAGCGGTCAAGCTGTAAGACTCTCATGTATAACTGTAAAACCATAGTTAAAGACTGTAACAGCATTCTGCGTATAATGTAATAGAGTAGGTGGTCCATCTGTAACCAAATAACATGTAACCAGATTCTACATATACTGTACTAAGGTAGGCGTAGGTGTACCACTAATGCTGTAAGAATGTACTGCTCCTACTGTAACACCCAGTCATGCTTACTGTAACATCAATAGATAAAGAATGTAAGTATTAAGGGTGTCATCAACTCCATGTACAACTATCATTACAGTCGCTAGGAAAGTACGTGCGGGCCTCCTCCTTCGTTTGTATACGCTATGAACGATCTTGTGCATTGAAGTACGCATTGATGCAGTGGAGGGCCAACTTTGCTCGCACGTTAGGCATGTCATCCTGACTGAAGGGCAAATCTTGAATGTCCTACGTGCTAGACATTCCATGTATTTGCATGTCAAAATGCCGCAGTCGTCTCCCGATCCTTGTTGTGGGCATGGGTCGGGGTAGCGGAGAGGCCATTTTTCTACATCCATGTGCTTGCCCTTTAGGTATCTTTTAAGTTCCTCCAACTGCATGAAAGAGAGAGCAAAAGAGTTCTTTAAGTAATGATGTACATTTACTGTTACTTATGTAACATAAGTGCTTCTACTCTGTAACGAATGTAGCAGTGTCTGTAACACTTGTCACTTATATATTGTGGAATGTCCTAACGGTCTTTGTTTCGTAAGGAGTCGTACACGCATAACTCTTTTTCTTTAATGTGGATGACCAAAAGCGCCCAATGGTTCGTTCCGACGTGCATGGGGGAGAAGAGGATGTCGAATTCATTTGGGGTGCAGTCCAATTTCTCGAAAGCTCGTTGGAAATATTGGTCCTTGCTCTTATCGTCTCTGCACGTTTCGACCCACCCCTTTAAAGCGGCTCCCAGATATCCAAAATTCAACATAATGTCCGGGTTCTCATCACGGGGGAGAAACAAGTAAGTGTTCACGTAGCAGTCAATTACGACTGATTCAGTCTCCCTCGCGAACAATAGCTCCCGGACGTCATTAAACGACATCCAATTGTCGTATCCATCCAGAGTGCCGTTGAACATTAAATCTCTACATGTAACAAAACATCTTTGGTAAGAATGAAGATCTCACAACTGTAACAGATGAAGAAACAAAATGTAACAGGAATGCCCATCTTGTAAGCACGGTACACACTTACTGTAACACGTACCCATTAATCAAGCACTCCTTCAAAATCGATCAATCAATGTCTTCTCCGCCACTCCTAAGACTCCCCAGGCGACGTAATCTCATCTATCCTCTTTCCTGCCCTTCGGAAGTGTATCTATACTCTCTTGAGAGTCAACATACACGGGTTCGGAAGATGACACATTCTCTTTCGTGCCTTTCTAGTACCGAAAATCCTCTGGCTGCGATAGAGTAAGTAATAAAAGAACCTTCTATAAGAGTACTGTAATAAGTTTGTAGTAAAGTGTGAATACTACTGTTATTTAATATTAAGGGTTCTGTAAGAACAATTTCTTATATGTATCGTTTGTAAGGGGAAACCATACCATATATAACTCGGGTTGTCGTCATATCCTCGTCCCAGCTGAAACTCGTCGGGACAATGATGATGAGGATATCTAATGCCGCTTCCTCTTCTTTTCTTCTTCCTCCTGCTCCTGCTTCTTCCTGTCCGCCGCCTCCTCCTCCTTCTTCCTCTTCTTCTCCTCCTCGTCCTTCTTCTTCTCCTCCGCCGCAGCCTGCTCTTTCTTCCTCCTCTCATCCTGCTCCTGCTTCTTCCTGTCCGCCTCCTCCTCCTCCTTCTTCCTCTTCTTCTCCTCCTCGTCCTTCTTCTTCTCCTCCGCCGCCGCCTGCTCTTTCTTCCTCCTCTCATCCTGCTCCTCTTCCTCCTGCTCCTGCTTCCTCCTCTCATCCTCCTCCTCCTTCTTCTTCCTCTCAGTATCCTCCGCCTCCTTTTTCCTCTCATCCTCTCTCTTCCTCGCCTCCTCCTGCTCCTCCTTCTTCTTCCTCTCCGCCTCCGCCTGCTCTTTCTTCCTCCTCTCATCCTCCTCCTCCTCCGCCTTCTTCTTCCTCTCCACCTACTCCTGCTCCTTCTTCTTCCTCTCATCCTCCCTCTTCCTCGCCTCCTCCTGCTCCTCCTCCTTCTTCATGTCCGCCTCCGCCTGCTCTTTCTTCCTCCTCTCATCCTCCTCCTCCGCCTGCTCCTCCTCCTTCTGCTTCCTCCTCGCCTCCTTCTGCTTCCTCCTCGCCTCCTCCTCCTTCCTCTTCCTCGGTTCCTCATCCACCTTCCTTGTAACGTCGCGCGTTTTCCGGATCCCCGTGGATCCAGGTTTAGCGGGTTTGGTGCCAATGTGAGGCCTATTAGTGTTGTGTGTAGATCCTTACCGGGTTTGGTTTGGATCCGTGTTGGTGTTCAGCTTGCTGGACACTGTGTTGGCGTCCAGGGGGTGACGTCGACTGTGTGTTGGCGGCAGTGGTGTGCCGTTAACATGGTGTTAACGTCCATCGATGAGGACTTGACTGTTGAACTTGGCGTCAGGCTTTGTGGACGTCTAGTTGTGGCGGTCTGGTTAAACGGCCAAAGGGTTGACGTTAACCTGGCATGCCTGTGTTTTTATGGCAGACCCGAGCCCTGTTCTTTCCCCTCTCTTTCCCTTCCTCTTCCCCCACCTTCACCCTTGAGCTTCTTCGCGAGTCCTGACGGTCGGCGGGAGCTCGTGGGAAGGCCGTGGTGCGCGTGGTAGCGGCAGATCGGGCGGGGAATGACGGATTGGAGCGCGGTGTTCGTGGGACGTTTCTCGGGTTTCGGCGTGATTCGAGGTTCTTCGGGAGTTTAATTGCGTTTCTGAGGTAGGGGTCGAGCCCTGTTAGCTTGTAAAAACATTAAAACACGACTTAATCACTTGAACCAACATTTTTATTGTATTTTCGGATTAAGTTGCACCATGTGGGGTTAATGGGTGGTTTGAGTAATTTAGTGAATGAAGCATGTTGTAATGGGTTGTTTCGGGTTCTGGTATGTTAAAGGAACTGTTTCTATATGTTTTTCTGTAGTTTAAACGGTTGGAAAACCTGTAGATTCGGATTAGGGTTTCTGCAGGGTCTGGGGTTGAAGAGCTTGGCGTCAACATCGATTGACGCCAGGTTCATCAGCCAAGATATAAACGGCTGGATTGCTTGCCGTCTATTTCCTTTAAGCGGCAGTCGATGTGGCCGCCAACCTGTGCATGTACTCATGCAGTATGGTTTACGTAGCTCTTTTGGTTATGAGTAATGTGTGTTTGTGTGTGTGCATGGCGATGACCGGTGTGAGCCAATGCACTTATTATGCTCTTGGAGCATACTGCTCATGTAATGGGCATGTTTTACGTAAATGATATGTGATGTACGTAATCGCTTTCCGTGGTATGTGTGGTGCGTTGGCACCCGTGGCACTCTTGGAGTGTGTTGTCCATGTGTTGGACATGTGGTTTACGTGGAAGACGTGTGGTACACCACCATCCAGGGTGTAATATACACGTATTGTCTACGTGGTTTGAGTGTGTGTTTACTACACACTTTGTTGTAATGTTTCTTATGATTTATCGTAGTAATGGGCAGTGAGGTTCCTGTGTGAGCCTAGCCATGACTTTATGGTGTTTGGGCAGTGAAGGTCCATACCGACCTAGCCCTGGTTGTTGTTGTCTTTCGAATAATATTATATTGATTTATGTGTTATGTGTGTGTTGCCACGAAGGTCATAAGATGACCAATGATAGCCAAATATGATTGGCTATCGCGATTTATATATATATATTAATGTGAGTTAGCTTGGAGGTCACAAGATGACCAATGATAGGCAAGTTGTGGTTCAGGAATGTGTTGGTGTGGGATAGCTTTGGGGTCACATGGTGACCGATGTTAGCTAATCCTAACACTTGTATATTGTGAATTATAAATAAAGGTTATATGTGTTAATATCGTGGTTTGTGCTAGCCGAGTGTGGTGGTCCGGCGCCTATTCCGGAATGCCTCTCTAGTCGGGTACCCCAGGTTCTTTGTGAGCCAGGCACGTGTGTTTGTTGTGCTCGGGGTTTTGTCCCGGTACAGTGTGGTACCGTTGAGGTCTGTGTCGTCTTCCTGGACACCCTCACTCCTGAGTTTGAGTTGTACGTCCGGCTGAGGGAAAGACGGCAGTGGGGCAGCGACTTTCCAGAGTTTGTTCTTTTGTCGCTTGTAGCGCGCTCGTAGTTGGGGGTACGGACACCAGTAGTCGACACTGGTCCCCAGCTAGTCCTGTTTTCCAGTGCCTCACTTTAGAGTGCTCCGGCCAGAGACTCTAGAGGTGCCAGGCATGGGCCTGCAGTTGTGTGTCTGCAGGTGTGGTGTTGGTTGGTCTCCACAGTTGTTTGACTTCTTCCTAGTGGAGCAGTTTGGACCTTTCGTCCGTGACTGCGAGACTGAGAGGTAGTTCTTGTGTTGTGTTGTCCGGGTTGGATATTGGCCTGATCAGCCAGTAGTCCGTTCCCGTGTGGTGGCGTCGTTCTTTCTGACTCGTGCTTTGCTAGTGACTGTGGTTTGTGAGTTTATGACTCGTGGTCGAGGTTTGACCAGTTCGAGGTGCCCTGGTGTTGGCACAGCTGTGACTCAGTTGTGGTTTGTGTGACTCGTCGATTAAGGTTTCACCTGTAATATTGTGCCTAATTAAAGGTATAATATAATTATGGTTCAGTGTGGTTTTATCATATACTTGTACCCTTGTTCGGGTGTTTGTGTTGTGGTACCTCAGAGTAGCAGGTACTTGTTCCTTCGTGGGTTACTTTGTAGTTTTGTGGTGGTACATTGTGTACCAACCTTTCGGGTACTTTGCGTGTTGTGGAGGTCTTGTGGTTTGACCTGCCACTT
>JACBKR010001267.1:0-46219 GCA_014218235.1 Colocasia esculenta
GTGCACCGTTGTGCAACCATACACGCTATCTCGTTACACGCTATCTCATCATACGCTCTACTTGCTCTACTTGATACTCGCTATCTTGAGTTACTATGTGCTATCGCGACTTGATCACATTCAAAGTGCAATTTACTCTTTACATGACCATCTACTATCATCTCTTCTTGCTATACATGTCGCTTGCTATTCTTGACAATATCGTTACTTGCTATTGTTGTTATCGTTTTCTATCGTGACTTGACTTTAATCATCGTGCTATAATGATTCGTCTGCTATCTAAACCAGGTTACTTGTGCTATTACTTTCTCGACTTTACATGACTCTCTCTCTATCATTAGTTACTCTGCCTTTAATGCATTAATTACTTAAAGCATGTTTGACTCATGAGATTTAAGTCCTACTGGGCGTTATCGCTCACCCTGTGTTTTTGGTTATTGTGTCTCAGGTAAGTCGGACAATGACGTTAGATGCACCCATGGGACAAGACCCGAATGTTGAGTGACCTGGAATTAGTTGATGAAGATACTCTAGTACAATGGAGTCTAGTAGATATTGTTTTTAGATTTATTTTCAATGTAATGATGTCATTGAGCCTTATGTGTGGCTCTGAATTAGTGGTTGTAATAGTCTTAGTGATTTTATAATGAAATAAAGAGTTTATTCTAATTATTGTTTACTAGATGCTCTGATGTTGCGAAAGTATGCGCAATTGTCGTTACCATACTCGTTGTTCGCGTATCCCTCCGATTTATTCCACTGCTAAATTGGAGGGGCGTGACAAAGTCGATGTTGCTAATCTGAGGAAAAATGGAATGAGCAGCGTGGTAGAATTGATCAATCAGATGCAGTGACGGGAGTTCCCACCTTTTCCGAGGTAGTTATCCGGACCTGGTAAAAGCATTCTTCGTTTGTTTGAGAGCAAAGGAAGATGGGTCCCTAGTTTCTTCAGTAAAGGGAACCTGATTATATAGACCCTGAGTTGCTGAAGATGTTGTTTGATGTGAAGACTTCCGGGTTTAGTGGGGTTCACACTATGGACGCCAAGTGAAAGGTTTGGGAATTGTAGGGCCGGGCTTCAAGCTAAGGGATGGCAAGCTTGATATAAATCAACTAATCGCTTTCAACCGCCTCCTTCATTTTATTGTATGTCAAATCTTAGTTCCCAGAAGTGCAACATTTTCATCTTGCACAAAGGCCGACTCTAACATGATGTACTGGGCCATTCAAAATAAGGAGATAAATATGGCCGCAGTGATGATGGAAAGAATGAAATTTGCCAGAGATCAGATTTGGGACACCAAGAGCAAGTTAAATGTGTCCCTGCCCTATGCCCACCTACTTACCAAGATCTTCAAACACTTCGGTGTTGATCTTTCTGGGGCAGTTGTAGAGAAAATGGGCCAAGCAATCAGGTCTAGGAACCTGAAGAAGAGTGGCTTCTCTATGGAAAATGGTGTCTGGTCTAAGGCTTCAGTTGCTGAAGGCGAAGCCATCATTGGTGACACCTCATTGTTCATCAGGAAATGGGATCAGCGGCTATGATTCCAGAATTGCCAGTAGAGTCAGTTTCTGTTCCAGCAGTTGGAGCAGCAGAATCATCAGGCCCCTCTATAGCAGAAGTTCAGCCTGAATTTGTAGTAGAAGAAGAAAGAGTATCAGTAGCAGTTCAGAATTTCCAGAAGAATTAGCTCTAAATTATGTAGAGAGGAGAATTGAGGATATTCTCCCAGAGGATCTCATTCCAGTTGAGGACCCACTACCCTCAATTGTCGTTGCATCTATTCTCTCAGATATTATTGATTCGATTCCTTCCACCACTAGTGCTCCAAAACTAGTGGCAGAGTTGCTGAAGAGGCTGTGGCATCAGGCCACATTGATGTACCAATGGAAGATGTTCCAGTAGAGCTAGAGCACCCAGCTGCTCAGGGTGACTCTGTGATGGCGGATGCTCCCATTCAGGGGAGCAAGTACCAAATGAAGAAGATGCTCCTATTGAGGGGGAGCTATCAAAAGAAGTTCAGTAGAAGCAACTTCAGTTGTTGATGATCGGATGATGTCAGAGAAGGGGAGACTGCAAGCTCTCAGATTCAGATAATGATCACCTCCTCCAGTTTCAAGGTTAGGCAGCAGAAAACAGGTGGAGCCTGAAGTACCTCTCTTATCAGATACTCCTCATGAAAGGCTAATGAAGCAGAAAATTGTAATAAATTTGAAGCCTGTGATTGAGAGGCTTGATGCTCAAGGCACAATCCTGTGCTCTCTCCAATCAGATGTTAGTTCAATCTTCATGAGCCAAGCTTCAACTTCAAAGGATATCTCCAACATAAGAAATGCCATGAAGTGGTTTAACAGGAAATGGGGTCTATGAAGAGTTTGTTGGGAGACATTCTCAGGTGGTTGGAGCTCAATTCCTCCTCCTCCACCTCCTGCAGCCAGGTTCCGGAGTCAGGGCCTTCAAGGCCATCAGTTCAAGAGGCAGGGCCAACAGGGCCAGAAGCAGCAGCGGCACCAGCAGAGGCAACAGTAATGTTGAAGGGCCATCTGGGCCAGCTGATCAGGTTGAAGGGCCTCCAGGGCCAGCTGAGCAAGGGTCAGGGCCATCAGGGCCATTGGAGAGTGAGTCTGTGCAGAAAGAGGCAGAAGAATCCTTGGCACCCAAGCCCCCAGCTCCCTCTTCTCCCTCTCACACACCTATCCCTCCAACTCCACCCTCAGCTCCTACAGCTCCTCCTGCCCCCAAACATTCAAAAGCCTCAATCCAGACCATTTCTCTCCTACTACTCCATTTCCTCCTCCTTCCATCATCTCCTCTCTCTCTCTGCCTCCTCTACTTCAATTCCTTCTCCTCCTCCTATACTTGAGGCCCCTCCAGCATCCTCAGCTGGAGCCTCCTCCTCCTCCTCTGGTCCCTCCCTTGGACCAGTTGATGACCTCCCACTACTTCACACACTATTTTCTTCATCCTACTCCTCCACCATCTTTCATCACTATCATACCTGAAAGAGCTCAACTCAACTCTCCCTTTATGGAAAAGATAAAGGATGAGTTTGAGGAAGGGATCCTCAGGTCTGTGTTGAAGGTTGGAGAACATTTCATAGGGCAGACCCTTCTAGTCCTGCCCCCAAGAAGAAACTTACTTCTACTTCCTCTCTTTCCTCTGAACCCAAATACCCACCTTTGTGGTTTTCTCTCACAGTGGACAACAAACATACCCACTGTATAGGGAATACCTTTCCAAAGTTGTTCTTGCCACCATCATTAACCTTCCTTTTCAAAATCTTCAGATCATTTGAACACCATTCTACCCTACACTTCTCTTTCAAAATCCGAAAAATCCAAAATATTTTCTCTTGCCCACTCCAAAACTGAAGAGCAGTGGGGCAAAGGTCACAAGGATCTCCTAAAGAAATTCATTCTTGCCAAATCTGCTAGATTCCCTCCAAGGGACCACTCCCTGACCTTATCCGAGTGGTTCAGGATGTACCATAAGAACTTTGGGCACCCTACATTCAAACGAAATCAAGATGGTCCACACCTTGTGTTGTTCAACAACTACAGATATGTCCATCACTTCCTGAAGTTCAGCTCAGCCAGTTCAAAAGGCCATTTCAGCTCTCTCTCCAGACATCTCTCATACTTCAGATGTTCAGGTAGATTTTGCTACCCTCCAAGTGCCTGAAGAGTTAGCCCTTCCTCAAATCCATTTCTTGTTATGGAATCCTCTGTAGGATCCATCATCTTTGAGCGTTTGTCAGAGTAATGGGAGAATTAAAGTACAGAAAGGCTGCCTGGTTGCTTTTCCTAGATTCCTATTTAGGGAATCACCAGGGCATGTAAGTGCTGAAGTTCTAGCCCCCATTCTGTCTGAATGTGAAAGGCTGACATCCTCAGAATGGTCCAAGTTCTACCCCTTGTCAGCTCAGCAGTTGTTTGCACTCAATGAAGCTCAGGCCAGGAAACAAACCAGCCATTTCTCCAGCTACTTCTTGGATATGAATTCCATTCATCTTGTTAATGACCCTTTCAAAGTCTGGGAGGAAGATACAAAGTATATGTGGCTATGCACAAGGCTCAGAGACAACCACAATCACTATCCTGTGACCATGGACCAATTCCTCACATGTGCCAGCTTTGGGACTCGTCGTTTCCTCAAGATGAGCATGGACAAAATGCATATGCTGATCTTCTCTATCAGCACCTAGATCTTCATCTCAAAAGGATGGCTTCCTCCATGGGACCATCCTACTCTTTGCCTTTTGGAGTTTTTAAAACTCATTTTGAAGAGCAGGAAGCACAGGCATGGGAAACCATTTCCCATTTTGCCTCTCTTTTGTCTCCTGCCTTCTATTTACCTGTACCATCTCAAAGTTAATGAAAATTCCCTTGGTTATCTACTTCAATCTTTTTTCTCTTCTTTCTTGTGTCTCAGATTGTCTTTTTGCTAAATGACAAAAAGGGGAGAAAATAGCATGTCTGAAATACATTCCAATAATTTTTAAGGAAGAAAATTAGCATGTCTTATCTTCAGACTGATTTCAGATATTTTTCATCCATGCTTATTGTTCAGTTTTGTCATCACCAAAAGGGGGAGATTGATGATCAGTCTGTCCCCATGTAATTTTAATTAATTACATATATATTTTGGTGATTAACAAAACTAAACCAGTTTTTATACATAATATCTAATGAATATTTCATAAGTCTTAAAGTACAGAAAAAATACCAAGGTCAATCAAGCCAATAAAGGTATGCATTCTTCTCTGAAGCTTTAATCTTTTCAACATGATATTTCTCTAAGTCCATATCGATTTCTGTTGAAATTCATAACGATTTTCTTATAAGACCGAAAAATCATGTTGTTTCAATCAGTCGATGTCATAACGACTCTATAAGTTACCGCAACGATTCTATAGTTATCATAACGATTTCTTTAGAACTCGCAACGACTTGCTTGTTGTAACGATTTCATAAGTTACGGTAACGATTCTTTAGAACTCACAACGACTTGCCTGTCGTAACGATTTCATAAGTTACCGTAACGATTTCTTTAGAACTCGCAACGACTTGCTTGTTGTAACGATTTCATAAGTTACCGTAACGATTTCTTTAGAACTCACAATGACTTACTCGCTCATAACGATTTGCTTTGCACAAAGATTTCTTTAAGCGCTCACAACGCTTTGCTTTGCGCAACGATTTCTTTAGAGCTCATAACGACTTGATAAGTGTTCATACGATTTGCTCTCTATAATGACTTTTAGTTTTCATAACGACTTGATAAGTGTTCATAACGATTTGCTCTCTATAATGACTTGTTAGTTTTCATAACGACTTGATAAGTGTTCATAACGATTTGCTCTCTATAATGACTTGTTAGTTTTCATAACACTTGATAAGTGTTCATAACGATTTGCTCCCTATAATGACTTGTTAGTATTCATACGATTTCATAAGTCATATAGACAACGACTTTACAGTTTATATCAACTTGATTTTTATCTTATCTCTTGAAGCATTGACTAGTCAAAGTCGCATATATCTATCTGTCACTCCTGCATTTATGTGTTCTGAACGTATCTCTGCATGCTGCAGACAATATCATCCATTATTGTGCTTACTCTGTATACATCTTTAAAAGAAGCTATTTGGGATTGCTACTCTAGTGAATACTCACATCAACGTATACTGACAACAAGAGACAGTTTGAGTTGTCTACTGTCTAGCATTTAATGTGTGCAGGGTCCTGAGACTTTCTATCATACAACGTTGGACCTATAGACGTCAGAAGACATTATCTCTTTGCGTGCTCAAATGAATAAAAGATAGTTGAAGTTTCCAAATGTCAACCAGTCTAACGTCTATCAAACCAAGAGACAACGGATACTTCAACGGCTGTATTTCAAATAAGGAGATATAACCTCAAAGACAGACAAAAGGAGAACCAACAAGTTGAGAACAAGATCTGGTGTTAAAACATTCAAATCTTCTGCAAGAAGTCCCGAGCCAAGAATCACTTTCCTCATCTCCTTCAGCTCTTTTGCTCTCTGTGCTGTAATAGATTTTCTAAGAGAGCCCGTGTAGTTCTGAGAGTGTGCGTTGTTTAGATTTTTCCTCTCAGTGCTAGTTGCTTCAGATCTTGGCCTGTTAAAAGCTTGATCTAGGGACTTGAATTTCATTCTATTTTTTTTTGAGTTGTTGCTCCCCTTCGGGTGTGAAGGAAGACCTGTGGTATCCAGGTGTAGCTCGTCGTCGGTGTGAAGGAAGACCTGTGGTATCCAGGGTGTAGTTCCCTTCGGTTGTGAAGGAAGACCTGGTGAGGTATCCAGGTGTTGTTGTTCCCTTCGTTGTGAAGAAGACCAGCTGACCTGGGTGTTTTTGCGTCCTTAGGGGGACTGTACCCTAGTTAGTGAATCCTGAGTTGTTTTGCTCAGGGACTGGACGTAGGACTCCTAAGGAGAGGAGGTCCGAACCGGATAATTCTTGTGTTGTGTGATTGTCTTCTTTGTGTGTTTGATATTTAAACTAACAGTCACTAACCTCCTTCGAAGAACGTTTGTGTGAATATTTTTAGTTACAGGTATCTTGTAGATTATTTTAAAAGACCCATTCCCCCCCCCCCCCCCCTCTGGGCTCGTCAACCTGGGCAACAATCTTACCCATTTACTATTTATTAATTAATTACATACGAATTTAAATTAATTATCCCCATCCCATGATGGGCTTCTCTTAATGAGCCCAACACTCCATGTTAGACCATTAATACAACCCATTTCCAATTTAGCTTAATGAGTATTACTTTAATTTCCTTTTATTCCATTTATTCTATCTTTATTTCATTAATATATTTATTCATTTTAAATAAAAAAATTATTTTTTTGAATTTAAAAATCAAGGTTGCTACATAACCCCTTGCATCTGCCCATTTTAAAAATCTCCAAACGATTGAGTTCACAGTTATGAACAAGGCGCTATTTATATGTGTTAAAGAGAGTAAGAATAAGTGAGTGACAACTAATATTAATAAGTAAGAACTTACAAATCATCCTTCAATTGATGATCACTCTTACAACCCTTTATTATGGCAATGAGACCAATTGCCTTATTACGATCATACTGTTCAACAAAAAAACATTTTAAATGTTAAATTTATATCGAATAAATAACTAAAAAATGACCATGTACTATAAAGTTTTATTATTACCTGATCGTCTGAAGTATTCAATTTTTGACACATTGTCTGCCAATTAGACGGATCAAGACCAGCTGGAACGTGGCAATTGCATCCTCCAAAGATTTTCCCGTATAATGCTATATATGATAAAATTTTTAAGTTATTTTTCACAATATAAGAAAATATAATATATCTTATGATTATCTGAAAGAAAAACATTAGCGTACCTTTTTTTTTTCAAAACTCCATGCCAAGCATGATCATAGGGGACATGTGCATTAGTATTTCTTTATCAGTATGGCAATTTGATCCTACTGAAAGGTCAACTACAAATTAGAGCTAACATGAGCCATGATAAAAAAAATTCAATGAATACAATATTAAATTTACAGATTGTTACATCAAGATCTCTAAAAATTGTAGTTATATTTCTTCTGCGAAAAGTTTGACGAAATCTTTTTGCCATATTTTACATTAATGAAGATTGGACACAATGCCCATGTGATTAACAAACTGGGCTCCCGACTCTCCAACCTCGGTCCCACTGATCACCTGCACTTTCAATCGTTGGCCTGACTCCAACCTCCTATCTGTCACACCTTTGGAGGGGCCCCGATGCCCATGTCCCCGACCCCAACCCAACAAAGAAACTGGCCCTGGTTAAATATACACAATAAAGGCATTGATATTAAATTCCAATCAAAACAATATTAATGAATCAAATTTCTGAAATTAAACTACAAACCTACTACAAAAGATGTAGAGCCAACTGTCGAGATAGCTGCAAATCTCTCCGGGGCAGAGAGTGTTGGGACATTCTAATACGATGTAAGTCGTTGTCTTCATGTTCTCGAGCCACTATATGAGCCACTATCTGATGCCATCTGTTAAGAAGACATCATATTAAACCTACAAGTCAAAATTGATTAAAAAATTAAGTTATAAGTTAAGATAGTTGAAAGTCGTAATCACCTAAGCATCAATATATTCATCGACTATTATGTTAATTCTTTTAACAATGTCAACATCAAATATATCTCCACTCACATGAATATCAATTACGGTTTCTTGATATGCTTCTTCAAGATCTCCTATATCATCTTCACTTGGTGCAACTTATCTATTTTAATAATCTCAAGTTGTACTCTAATAGGAATAATCCACCCTGGTGTTTTATTGTCATTTACATAGAACACATGTTCCACTTGACTTGCGAGAGTAAATGGTTCATTTGTGTTGAGTTTGAGGTGGGTATTGAGACTGATAATCACATACTTATCGATCTTAAATCCTCTATCCTTTCTATAGACTTCCCACCAGTCACACTCAAACTATACAACTTGTTTTTGATGAGCAAAATATATTCGAGGACATCAATCAAATGTCCATAAGTTATAGTTAAGATAGTTGAAAGTCGTAATCACCTAAGCATCAATATATTCATCGACTCTTATGTTAATTCTTTTAACAATGTCACATCAAATATATCTCCACTCACATGAATATCAATACATTTTTCTTGATATGCTTCTTCAAGATCTCCTATCTCATCTTCACTTGGTGCAACTTATCTATTTTATAATCTCAGGTTGTACTCTAATAGGAATAATCCACCCTGGTGTTTTATTGTCTTTACATAGAACACATGTTCCACTTGACTTGCGAGAGTAAATGGTTCATTTGTGTTGAGTTTGAGGTGGGTATTGAGACTGACAATCACATACTTATCAATCTTAAATCCTCTATCCTTTCTATAGACTTCCCACCAGTCACACTCAAACTATACAACTTGTTTTTGATGAGCAAAATATTTTCGAGGACATCAATCAAATGTCCATAAGTTATAAGTTAAGATAGTTGAAAGTCGTAATCACCTAAGCATCAATATATTCATCGACTCTTATGTTAATTCTTTTAACAATGTCAACATCAAATATATCTCCACTCACATGAATATCAATTACAGTTTCTTGATATGCTTCCTCAAGATCTCCTATATCATCTTCACTTGGTGCAACATATTTATTATAATAATCTCAAGGTTGTACTCTAATAGGAATAATCCACCCTCGTGTTTTATTGTCATTTACATAGAACACATGTTCCACTTAACTTGTGAGAGTAAATGGTTCATTTGTGTTGAGTTTGAGGTGGGTATTGAAACTGACAATCACATACTTATCGATCTTCAATCCTCTATCCTTTCTATTGACTTCCCACCAGTCACACTCAAACAATACAACTTGTTTTTGATGAGCAAAATATATTTCGAGGACATCAATCAAATGTCCATAAAATCCATCACATCTGAACTCAAGTTTTGCAATCACAATAACACTAGACAATTGAGTCCATTTTGTCTCATCTACGGCTTTAGTACGAAATCTGAATTCATTTACTATGTACACAAATGTCAGTATGCAAGTCTCGAAGGTATTTGTGATAACACTCGATGTCATTAGTGCAATGAAGATCATTTACAGCTTTCAGTTCCATGTAGCCATGTAAGAGTTGATTGAGTGTTGTTTAAACAGCCGCCACCACGACCAGATCACATTCATCTAACTAAAAATCCTTCTTGACCCTTTCGTTTGTACACACTCTCATATGCATAAATCCACTATAATAGCATCATGCACATAGAAGACACCCTCTTATTGTGTACCCAACAATACCAAAACACATTCATCATGCACATAGAAAGGCACCCTCTTATTGGGAACACTTTTTTAAAAAAGTTATTTTACCTAAAAAATTATGTTGAGTCCATTTTTAACTGAAAATTTAAAATTATAAAAATTTGACTTTATCTGTTTGCCAAAAATATTAAACAATTTAAAATTTATATTAATGTGTTTGGTAGAGAAAACAGGAGGGCCTTTTGAGGGGGGGGGGGGGGTGGGCTACACATGGAGGCAGGGGTTCTCTGTTGGGGGGTTGGGGTTCGCAAGCAGGGGGGGGCTGCGCAGGGTGGGGGGGGGGGGGGGGGTGTTCCGGGGGGGCCTTCACTCGGGGGGGGGGGGGGGGGGCTGCGCAAGGAGGGGGGGAGAGGGAGGGGGGTTCCGTTGGGGGCGGGGGGGGGGGGGGGGGGGCTGGGGCGCAGGAGGGGGGTTCCGGTAGGGGGGGCTACGTATGGAGGGGGGGTTCCAGTGGGGGGGAGCTGCCCAGGGAGGGGGGTTCCAGTAGGGGGGCGGGAGGGAGGGTTCTGGTAGGGGGGGGCTGCGCAGGGAGGGCGTTTCTGGCGGCGGCGGGGGGGGGGGGGGGCTTCGCAGAGTGTGGAGGTTTGGGGGGGGGGGGGGTTTGTTGACCAGGTTGCAAGCCCAGAGGGGGGGTGAATGGATTTCTCAAAAATTATTTTAAAATATTCCTATAAATAAAATGCTTTCACAGAAGACACTAAGTTCGATTGTTTAGACTTAGTATAAAATAAAGACACAATAAATCACACGCACTCAGACAACAAGGATTTTATCCTGGTTCAGATCTCCTGTAACAGGAGTCCTACGTCCAGTCCCCAACCAACAACTTGGATTTCACTAAACAATGGTACAGTCTCCCTTAAGGACACTTACACATCCATCCGCAGCTGGACTTCTCTCTCTACACGAAGAGGCACAATACCATCTGATGCATAGTCTTTTCCTTCTTACCAAGGGAACAACACCCACTCCATTAGGTCCACTCTTCACACACGAAGAGGACACTCAAGAAAAATGAGTAAAGAGTGGATGGCCCCTAGACCAAGCTTATAGAGATTGCTTGATCTGAGGTTGAATCTGAGAGACAAAGGTTTACACCAAATGGGGTCGCTCAAATATACACAAGCTCTCAGGACTGGAATGGGTTGCTGTGGAGAGCTATAGCTGAAGATTGATTCGAATGACAAGCGAGCTCTTCTTTCTTGTAGGTGACTGAGTTGTTCCCAGCTATTCAAAGGTTGAAAAGTTGTTCTTCAGGAGTCACCAGTCTTGTATTTACTCTTTGAAAGATCTGAACTGTTGAAGTATCCGTTGTCTCACATCTTCATGTATGTTGGAATGTCTGGTCCAGTATAGAGAGCAATAAAACCTGCAGCCATTTAATGCTGGGATAGACACATACACAGAGGAGGATTGTCTTAATCTCTTCTTGCTTCTGTCAGATTGACAGGTCCAACGTCGTAATGTAGTTTCTAACCGAACCCTGCACACAATAATGCTGAAGCATAGACAACTTATCTTTGTCTAAACTATCATTAACGTTAGTAGTCATGCTTTAGGAAGATTACTAAAAAGAAAATTCCATCTGTCACCCTATAAAGCTTTACTTTATGTGACGTAAGTGTGGTAAGCATAGAGATATATCGTGCAGAGTTATTGTACCAACACAATAAATGACGGCCCTGGATATTTATGTCCGATAAGGCTCCATATTCAGATCCGCCTCCCACGAACGGACCGAAGTCTCGCAAGGATATCTCACACACGTGTCCAGAAGAGTATAAAAGACAAACCACAACAATATAGACACAAGAAGTACATGTGCTCATATCTATTCACAAATTTGTACACTGTCCATTACATTAATACATGTCCCATTAAAAAGTACAACTACCTAGGGCATACCCCGAGGGAGCACAAGCTCACACAACACTACTACAACACAACTGCTGGTGGTACAAGTCTGACACAACGCCTCCTCAAGCCACACAAACGGCAAGCCCTGAAAAGAACTGTAGGGGAGTGAGCCTCAACAAGTCACAGGCTCAGTAGGGGCCACCCAAAAACCACCACAGCAACTAAACAGAAGAGACCTCAACCTCAAAGGGTCTTATTGGCCACACAAATAGCCAAACCATGGCATGCTCACACATAATAATAAATAACAATAAACTAATCATGGCAATAACATAAAGTCCTCGAAAGGAGTGGGACTATAGGACTAATATAATACTATTAGTCAGCCCAACTACTGAAGTGCCTAAACACAGTCTCACCGGTACACTGCTACAACAACTGGTTGCCTAAGCTATAAGCCATACAACAAATCACTACTCAGGCTACAAGCTTCACAGGCGAACCTCAAACACTTGAGTAACAGGACTACTAACAAAGAGCTGGTCCTTTATACTCCAAACCACACTACGTCGGAACTACACACGAGGTAACAGGACTGACTACCACGAAGCCAATCTATAACACACTAAATTATAATTGGAATCTTACCTAAAGAAAGGTGAAATACAACAACTGGGAAGTCCTATCACGCGACCTCCACGGAGCACAGCTCCACCAAACCACAGTACGCCTAGGCCACAAGCCTCATCTGCAAATTACCCACAAGGGTAACAGATTGGCAACCACAAACTAATCTACAATAAACTATAACAAAGATTTATTTAAAACGGATAGTATACAACAGTGGCAGGTCAAACTACAAGACCTCCACAACACACAAGTACCCGAAAAGGTTGGTACACAATGTACCACAATAAAACTGCAAAGTACCCACAAAGGTATAGGTACCTGCTACTCGAGGTACCACAACACAAACACCCGTACGAAGGGTACAAGTAGGTGATAACACCACACAAAACCATAACTATATTGTGCCATCACTTAGGCACAACATTACAGGTGAAACCTCAACCGGCAAGTTACACAAGCCACAACCAGAGCCGGCAAAGCACGAGTCAGAAGAATGAAGCCACCACACGGGCAGACTACTGCTGATCAGGCCAGTATCCAACCCGGACAACACAACACGAGAACAACCTCCCCGTCTCGCAGTCACGGACGAAAGGTCCAACTATTGCTCCACGAGAACAAGTCAAACAACTGTGGAGACCACTACACCACACCTGCAGACACACAGCTGCAGGTCCATGCCTGGCACCTCTAGGGTCTCTGGCTAGAGCACCCTAAAGTGAGGCATTGGAAAACAGGACTAGCTGGGGACAAGTGACGTCTACTGGTGTCCGTACCCCACACAACGAGCGTGCTACAAGCGACTGCACACCCACAAACAAGCTGCTGCCCTACTGTCGTCTTTCCCTCAGCCGAACGTACAACCAAACACAGGAGTGAGGGTGTCCAAGAAGACGACCAGACCTCAACGGTACCACACTGTACCGGGACAACCCGAGCACAACACACGTTCTGGCTCACATAGAACCTGGGTACCCGACGAGAGAGGCATTCCGGAATAGGCGCCGGACCACCACCTCGGCTAGCACATAAACCACGATATTTACATATATAGTCTTTATTTATATTCACGATATACATGTGTTAGGATTAGCTTAACATCAGTCACCATGTGACCCCAAGCTATCCTACACCACAATTCATAACCATAAACTTGCCTATCATCGATCACCTCGTGACCTCCGTGGCAACACACACACCACTTAATACATAAATCAATATAATATTCTTCGAAGGACAACAACAGACCAGGGCTAGGTTCACACATGAACCTCATCGCCACAACACCACAGACTAACCACAATAATTAAGATACAATAAACACAATGACGTACAATGTGCCATGCACACACAACCACATGCACAGCATCCAAACCACGTAGACATCACGTGTATAATACACCACCAGGTGCACCACACGTCATTCAAGTAACAACATGTCCAATACTTGGACAACACGCTCCAAAGCGTTACGGGTGCCAATGCACAACACATACTACGTAAACACCAAGTCGGTTACGTACATGACATAATAACCACGTAAAACATGCCCATCTTGTGAGCAACAGGCTTCATGAGCGTGACAAGTGCACTGGCTCCACCTATCATTGCCATGCACAACAAATATCAATAACCGAATAATTAAAACACTGAAAGCATGCATAAATAGACCTCTTAGCTGAGGTCGCGACATGGGGTATTGTCGCAACCGGGTCACGACACCCCGACAGACCGCGATCATAAACCTTAACGCGACAGGGAGTAACAGCGCAATGATATCGCGCCACCCCGACATGTCGCGATAGAAACTCTAACACGACGGGTTCACTTGTCTTAACTGATAACTACATGATTTTTCATGTTAAATTTCATGCAATTAGTTAATTTTAGACATCAGTTTGTCCATAATAATGTGTATTTGATTTTAATTTTCATCTCATCCATGGATAAATTTTCGAGCATTTAGTTAAATTTTTGGGATAGAACACATGTTAGATCTTCATTCAATAAGTCATTACTTTCATATTGACTAATTAGATTCATTTTAGAAATAAAAGTCATTTGTAAATAATATTGTAAATAATATTTCTTGTCGCAATAATATTTTTTGTAAATATTTTTAGTAAATAGTATTGGATTTGTAATACTTAATACCTCACCCACTACAATCATGCCATATACCCCACCCCATCCCAATAAATAAAACTTTTTAAAATATTCTACCTAATCCCATCACATTTTCTTCCATTTAACCTAATATCTACGCACTCCATTTAAAAACCTTTTATTAACTTTTTCTTCCCCAACAGATCTGAAGCTGGCTCCAAGCTCTGGCGATGGGGCTTGGGCATGGCGTTTGGAGCTGAGCGCGGTGTGCAGAGATCCGATCTGCTGGGCAGAGGCTGCGCGGCAGGAGGGCGATGGCGCGTACGGTTGATGCTGGGCTCCCGTATGAGGCGGCCAGGCAAGCAGGCGCGCGGCGGTGCGGAGCCTGGTGCGGCCAGGTGAGGCTGGGGAGCGCTGCGATGGTGTGAATCCGAGCTGGAGCGCCCGTGCGAAGCGGCAGCTGGGTGTGCAAGGTGCCTGGGGCGGCTGGGATTTGCGGATGGCGTGGCCAGGGAGACCAGGGCGCGGCCAGGAAGAGCAGGCGCTACTGGTGTGTGGGGCGTGCGTGGCCGGTGCAGAGCAGAAGTTGCGCGGCAGGAGGTGCTGTGCGCGGCGATGCAGGGAGATGGCGTGGGCCAGCTGAGGTGGTGGCCAGGTCGTGCAGCTCTGGCGGTGGACCTGCTGAGGTGTCCACCCATTGTGCAGGGCTTGTGCAGAGGAGCTCGAGAGAGGCGCCCGGGCATCTATAAAAGGACCCCAGGGTCCTCACAGTTGGGGGGTTCGAATTTCTTAGATTTTTAGTTCCATTCTTCTGTAATTTCTTTGTTTCAGCAGCGCAGTGAGGAGACGAGTGGGATGTTTTTGTTAGGATTTTTAGTTTTAGTTTCTTTCTTCTGTAATCAGAGCAAGGGAGTGTTTGTGCTACTGTTCTTGCTGGTTCGATATTTGGGGAGACTAATTTGGTTTCTTTGTTTTCTGTCTTCTTTGTGTAAAGGGGGATCAAATTGCAAGTTCGATTTATGGTGGAATTTTAATTTCTTTCAGTCGATTTCATTTCAGCAGAGCAAGATTAGTTGGAGCTTTTGATTTTTAATTGTTCTTTCTGTTTTTTTTAGAATTCAGAGAGTTAGCAGTGGAGATTTCTTTGGTTTTAAGTTCTTGCATTATTTCTGTAATTTTCTTCTTTATGCATAGTATGGCGAGTTGGTGGTTGATAGGATTTGAGTGCTCTTCCTGTTTCTTCCAGAATTGAGACTGTTGAGAGTTTGATTTCTTTATATAATTTGTTCTTCCAATTTTTCATCTGTAGTTCTTCTTTCAGCAGAGCATGTGGAAGGGAGATGAGCTCCTCCAGTTCGGAATTTTTCTTGGAATTTTATCTATTCTGTATTATCTTCTGTTCTAGTATAATTGTTGGATGAGGAAGTTCGATCCAGGGACAGTTGCTTATTCCATTTTTTTTTGTGTTGAGCTCTTTCATTTCTTCTATGGTAATTTCTGCATTTCTTGTTGTTTATCCGAGAGTTTGAGCATAGTTTCTTCTTTGTTCTACTGCGATAGTTTGAGGGCTACTGTGAGAGCTTTCTGGTTTGTGCTACAGGATTTCATTTCATTCATCTCTTCTGCTCTTAGTTTAATGGTTGGTTTGTGAGAGTTCGATCTAGTGGAGTTTAATTGTTCATTTCTTTTGTGTAATCGTGCAATTCATCTGTGTTCTGTGAATAATTTTCCATTTCTTTTCGTTCCAGAATTCAATCCAGAGGCATTTAGTTCAGTTCATCTGAATTTTTGTTCATTTGTGGTGTGATCAGCTGACAGTTCCTTTCTTCGTGCAATTTTTGAATTAATAGTTCTGTGTAATTTTCCGAGCTGTGAGGGTACATTGATACCAAGTCTCTTTTCATTTCAATTAGCTGGTTCTTTCATTAAATTTGATCTATCAGTGTGAGGGATTTGATCGGTATTGTTTACATACTCATTTTTAATGCATTGTCGAAAGGTGTCAAGTCAAAGTAGTTTATTCAAATTCTATTCAGCCTCTCCGTGGTATGACCTGTTCTCACCACTATATCAGTTCATCTGGTGATTTTAAATTTGTGAGAGAGTTTAGAGGAAGTGCGCATCGTGACTTGTGCGAGGAACTCGAGACACGAAAATGCACAGTCATTATGCCGCGCGTTCATCTTGGCGCCGTTGCCGGGGAGGCATTAGAGTTGATTTAATTCTATTTGATTTGATTTCATTTGCTTTGGGCTTTACATTGACTTGTTATTGGGCTTTCATTTCAGATTTGCACAAGTGGAACTTAGAGATTGGGCTTGACCTTTGAAGCCCATTGGAGGAGGAGCTTGCTGATTTCTTTTCCAATTGTTTTTAATTCAGAAATTTAGATAGAAAGAGTGTGAGTGAAGCTTGTGGTGAGGATTTCATGTACTCTCTGTGCATGTACAGAGATTTCCTTCTTGTTGGCATGTAATAATTGGACTTTTGTGGTTTGTGTGGTTTGAGAATTAGCTTATAGTATCATCTTATATTTTCTTAGTTTCATTTCATTTAATTCAAAAACCAAATAAAAATTAAAAAAATCTAAATCTTAAAAAAATGTCCAAATCGCTCTTTCATGTTAGCCGTTTGTTTGTAAATAAAAATTTCATTTCTTAAGAGTAGAATCACTTGTTTTAGGACATTCATCATTTTAATTGTCATTTTAGTTCCATTTCTTTCTTGCATTGAAGAGTGCGGGGGAAAGGTAAGACTTCCATTGCTCGATTCATGCATTAGACTTAGCATTAGATAACCTCTTGTTTGAAACTTGATCTGTGCACTTCACATTTGAAAATGGGACTGCTTAAAGGCACCACCCATTAGAAAATAAAAAGATAAGGTGAGGGATTTCATCACCCTTTCCTTTGCCCAAAAATCACAAAATTTCCACATTCTTGCATTTGCCTAAACTTTCAATAAAAACCAATAGACGTGGCTTTAGGTTCATAATTAGATTTATCCTTTCTCAAATTCAAAACTTCTCTTTAAGTCTGGTGTCTAGGATTAGAGGTTAAAAGCTTACGCTTAAGCGAGCTAGATGTTATTTAATTGGGTCCTTGCGAAAGCAAGGGGGGCCTCCCTCTACTCCACCTCTTACCTGGCCGGTACAAGAAGAGTTAGGATTGAACTTAAGCAAGCATAAATCATTTTGAGAAAAATAACATAGGTCCAAGAACACTTAGTGTCTAGGTTAATTTGTTTTGAAAGTGTTTGCTTGTTTGTTTGTTCATAAAAATTCAAAATCAATAAAAATCTAAAAATTCAAAAATCATAAATAGAGGGCTTTCATCTGTGCATGCTTGGTAGATATCCCTGAACTTAGATTTGGCTCAACCTATAGACGAGATTGAAAGATTCTTTCATAGGATGGCCACCAAGATCAAAACCAAATAGCTAGAATGTAGAGGTGGTTGCACCCAGACAGATGAGGAGTGCTTTATTCCTTCTAACTATCAACCTGCCACTTGCATTAGGCCGGAAATTCCGGCAAATCACTTTGAAATCAAGCCAGGAACCATTCAGATGTTGCCATCTTTTTATGGCAATCCCAATGAAGACCCTTATAGGATATAAATGAGTTCCTAGAGATTTGTTCCACTGTAAGGATCCAAAACTTCACTGAAAATGCCTTGAGACTGACCCTATTTCCATTCTCTTTAAAAGATAAGGCCAAACATTGGTTAGGAACAATAGGGAGAACAATTACAACATGGCCAGAAATGCAGCATGGAGTTTTTAAAGAATTTTTACCCCATTGGTCAGACAACACCATGAGAAGGACAATAACTGGATTATCCCAACACCCGGAGAATTAATGCATGAATCATGGGAAAGACTAAAAGAGTTGCTTAGAAAATGTCCCCACCATGGCTTGTCGAGGTGGCAAATAGTCCAAGCATTTTACGAAGGACTAACTGAATCAAATAGGCAGATGTTGATGCCTCATGTGGAGGAGCATTCATGACGAAGAGCGAGGATGAGGCATATAATTGTTTGATACATTGAGTGAGAATTCCATAATCATGCCTCACTCTACTCTTACGAGAGAGCACTGGACCTATAAAGAAGGCAGGGATGTATGAAGTAAAAGGGAGAGAGAATCAGATTCTAGGGTAGAAGATCTGATAGCTAGACTTGACCAAGATGGAGCAGAAGTTGGAACAAAAATTTGATCAATTATTATCTTTGACTGGGCAAGCCACACCCAATTTTTCTCAACAACCTGAAACTTGTGCTATGTGTGCTAGCCCAGCTCACCCCACCAATGCCTGTCCACCTACTGCCCATTACCTCCTTTCATTCAAGAACAAGTTCCAGCTGCTCAAGGTTTCTCCAAACCCTCCTATGATCCATATTCTAACACATACAATCCTGGTTGGAGAAATCACCCAAATTTTTCTTGGAAAATCAATCTGAACAAGTTTCTCAACCTACCTTTAAGCAATCCATGTACGGTCAATCCTATCCCAATCAGAATTCGGGATTTGCCAATCTTCTTACTCCAAACCTCCACAAGTCCAAGGAAATCAAAACTCAAATCAATGCTTACCTAATTTCCAGCAACCTTCGTATCAACCACCACCTCCTTAGCCTAATTGGGATGATAAAATGAATCAACTCCAAAACATGATGGCGACTCTATGCCAACTGTACAGAACAACAAAATCAATATCAAACTCAAAACCAAAATTTTCAACAAATTTGGCAAGGATAGAGTCTCAAATTGCTGATGTATGTCAAGGAGGGAGAAGCAGGCAATTGCTAAGTCAAGCTGTAGCAAACCCAAGAAACAACCCTCCCGGATTCTATGAACCAGCAATACCATCAGGCCCAGGGGTACCGACCACCACCTGCTAGACCAAATGGCCCTCACTACAAAACACACAACAAGCTTTGTTCAGAACATTCCTGCACCACAAAATCAAAATCAACCTATACACAGGATCATCCTCCTGCCCAAGCTAGGGGCCCCCAAGTAGAAAATGCTAAAACCGTGTCTACTTTAAGAAGTGGAAGAATCAGAACAAATCCTCACCCCACATGTCAACATTGAATAGAAAGGAAATGAAATTGAAATTGAAATTGAAGAAGAGAGTGAAGAAAATGTTGAAAAAGAAAATTCCAAGGGAAGAGAAAATAACTTAAGAATCTCTAGACAAAATCAAGATGAATGAAGACCCAAACTGTTACATTCCAAGAGTTCCTTTTCCTGAAGCTTTAAAGCCAAATTCAAAAACAAACCAACTGGTAATGAAGAACTCTTGGAACTGTTTAAACAAGTTCACATCAACATTCCTCTACTTGATGCCATCAAGCATGTGCCTGCCTATGCCAAATTCCAAAAGAATGTGTACTCCAAAACGTGAAGTGAGAAACAAAACTGAAACAATAATTCTTCCAGAAATTGTGAGTACAATTGTCTTAAATCAACTCCCTAAAAAGCTCAAAGATCCAGGCACTCCACTAATTCCTTGCACCATCGGTGGGTCACATTGAGAGCGGCCTTTTAGATTTGGGAGCCAGTGTCAAATCTTACCTTCTGCTATTTTTGAGAAATTCAAGATAGGAGAGTTGAAACCACTTATTTGTCCTTCAACTAGCCGATCGTTCTGTCACCACTCCAAAAGGCTTAGTTGAGGACGTTATTGTGAAAATCAATGATTGTTACTTCCCTGCGATTTCATCATTCTGGACATGAACACTTCTCAAGATTTAACTCAGTCCACCATTATCCTTGGTAGACCTTTTGGCCACAGCTAGAGCCATATTGATTGTGGTACTGGGATGATGGATATATCATTTGGGGATAGGCGGGTTAGTATCAACATTTTTAGGGCATCTAGGCATCATGATGAAGGAGAAAGTTGTCTAGTGGTAGACACCTTGGAAGAATCTTGCGTGGAAGAAAACGGTAGACCAACCCTGTGCTCTAGGGTTGAGGGAGAGGAAGGACTTTAATCCATGTTTTAGGATAATGATCCATCATTTCCATAGAGAGTCCTCCTAAGGTTGAGCTAAAACCACTCCCTGCTAATTTAAAATACATCTTCTTGGAGAGAATGAGACTTGGCCCGTCATAATTACTAGTGATCTTGAGGAAGGGCAGGAGAAGAAATTGATTGAAGTTTTGAAGAGTCATAAGAAAGCTATAGGTTGGACAATGATGATTTAAGAGGGAAAGTCCTTCAGTGTGCACACATCGCATATACTTAGAAGAGAATGCCAAAAGCTCAATAGAAATGCAAAGAAGACTTAACCCAATATGAAAGAAGTTGTTAAGAAAGAGATTGTAAATGGCTGGATGCAGAATTCATTTATCCCATCTCTGATAGCCAGTGGGTTAGTCCAACTCAAGTTGTGCCTAAAAAATCAGGACTAACTGTAATTCAAACTGAAAAGGGTGAGCTCATTCCCACTAGGGGCTACAGGATGGAGAGTGTGCATGACTATCGCAAATTGAATGCGGATGAACAAGAACGACCATTCCCCTTGCCTTTCATTGACCAAATCTTAGAGAAACTGGCAGGCCAAAAATTCTTTGTTTCCTTGATGGATATTCAGGGTATAACCAAGTGGCTATTCACCCTGAGGACCAAGAAAAGACCACTTTCACATGTCCATTTGGAACCTTTGCCTTTAGACGCATGGCCCTTCGGCTGTGCAATGCCCCTGCAACTTTTCAACGTTGCATGCTGTCTATTTTCTCAGACATGGTTGGGGATACTTAGAAGTCTTCATGGATGATTTCTCTGTGTTTGGAAATGACTTTGATTCATGCCTCGACCATTTGACTGAAGTGCTCAAAAGATGCATTAATGCAATCTTGTCTTAAGTTGGGAAAAGAGCCACTTCATGGTTAAGGAGGGGATTGTCTTAGGGCATATTGTCTCAGAGAGAGGGATAGAGGTAGATAAAGCCAAGGTAAATCTCATTTCCGAATTGCCTCCTCCCAACTCTTCAAACAAATTGATCCTTCCTTGGTCATGCTGGATTCTATAGGAGGTTCATCAAAGACTTTTCCAAAATTGCAAGGCCATTGACTTCTTTGTTGAAAGACACTCCTTTCATTTTTGACGAAGCTTGTCAAAAATCTTTGAGGACTTTAAAAGACATTTTGACCAAAGCTCCAATTCTACAATCTCTAGACTGGTCATTACCATTTGAGATAATGTGTGATGCCTCAGACTTTGCTGTAGGTGCCATTTTGGGACAAAAAACTGATAAAGGATCTGTAGTGATTTATTATGCAAGCAAAACATTGAATGACACTCAGATTCGATACACAACCACTGAGGAAAGAGCTCCGAGCTGTTGTCTTTGCTTAGAGAAGTTCAGATTTACCTTTTAGGAGCCAAAATCATTTTCACTGACCATGCTGCCTTGAGGCATTTGCTTGCCCAAAAAGGATGCCAAGCCTAGGTGATCAGATGGATCCTTTATTACAGGAGTTTGATCTGGAAATTCATGATAAGAAAGGGTCCAAGAATGTGGTAGCTGACCATTTGTCCAGAATAATGCCCCGGACTCCATGCCTATTAGAGATGCTTTCCTAGATGAGCACATTTAGCTGTCTCCAATATTTCATCTCCATGGTATGCACACATGTGAATTACAAAGTCATTGGACGAGTACTGGAGATTGGACCAAAAATGAAAGAGAGAGATTCTTGCTAGGGACAAGTATTATATTTGGCAGGACCCGAAGCTATTTTTTATGGACCGACAAGACCAAGTGATAAGAAGATGCGTCCCTGAGAGTGAGCATCAAAGTGTCCTCAAGTTTTGCCATCTTACTTGTGGAGGGCATTTTTCTGGAAAGAAGACCGCTGCTAAGGTCTTAGACTCTGGTTTCTACTGGCCCACATTGTTTAAGGATGCCCACCAATTTGTAAGGTCTGTCCTAGATGTCAAACAATGGGAAATATTCTAAGAAGGACATGATGCCTCTTAACCCCATTTGGTTGTAGAGAAATTTTTGATATGGGGAAAGACTTTATGGGACCTTTTCCACCGTCCTTTGAATACACATACATTCTAGTTGCTGTTGATTATGTGTCCAAATGGATAGAGGCCATTGCCACAAAGACCAATGATCATAAGGTGGTTATCAAATTTGTTCAGAAAAACATCTTTTCTAGATTTGGGTGGCCCAAAGCAATCATTAGTGATGGAGGACCTCATTTCATTAACACTAGTTTAGGACTCTCTAAGGATGTATGGGATCACCCATAAGCTGGCAACACCATACCATCCGCAAACCAGTGGCTAGGTAGAAGTTTCAAACAGGGAGATTAAGAACATTCTTCAGAAGTCGGTTAGGCCTGATAGGAAAGACTGGTCAAAAAGGTAGATGATGCATTGTGGGCCTACCGAACTGCTTTCAAAACTCCCATTGGAATGTCCCCTTACCGGCTTGTCTTTGGAAAATCTTGTGATTGCCGGTACGAACTTGAGCATAGAGCCTATTGTTCTATCAAACAGGTAAATCTTGATTTAGCCCAAGCTGGTCAACAAAGGACCTGCATCTAAATAAACTAGAAGAGCTAAGAAACGAAGCCTATGAAAGTTCCAAGATTTATAAAGCCAAGGCCAAAGCATTCCATGATAAACACATTCATAGAAAAACTTTCAAGTGCATGATAAGGTTTGGTTGTTTAATTATAGACTTCGTCTGTTTTCCGGAAAAATTGAAGTCCCGTGGGATGGTCCTTACACTGTTGTTAAAGCTTACGACAATGGTGCTGTCATCATTCTTGACCATAAAACGGGACAATAATTAACTGTTAATGGCAGAGGTTAAAACATTTCTTTGAAAGCCCCATCTTCTGTAAAAATTGATTCTACCAAGCTAGCTGACCCAAATGAAGCCTAAATGCGTCCGACTGAAGACGGTAACTTAGCGCTTCTTGGGAGGCAACCCAAGGTACGATTTTCTTTACCAGGTAATTCTCTGTCTTACTTTCTTTTCCTGTGAATAATAGGGGGGGGGGGGGAGGTAGAATAAGCCTGCATTCATAGTCCTCATCCCAACCATTGCTTCATTTCTTTTTCTTGAGCTTGTACATATGCAAATAAAATTTCACAATGTTTCATCTTTGAATAAAAATGCGTGGCTTTTCGCACCCCAGACTAGGTGTATAATCTTTAACCATTAAATTTTGTGGTTCACATTCCCTTACAAGTAGCATGTTAGGTAGCCTCTAGTAAAGATTGCATGTACTTATTGTCTAGCTTATGTAAGATTTATGCAAGAAGTTTTCATACACACACTACACAGCCACTTAGACTAGCTGAACCCGAATGTAGCAAATTTGTTAAGGCTAGTAGGAGAGAGGTGATTGTTTTCTCCCCCCCCCTTAAGTGAATTGCGAAGGAAGTGAAGGCATGTGATCAAGGAACCTGACTGTTCATCCTTCCGTAAGGAAAAGAAAAGAAAAATCAAAAGCAAAAGCAAAAGCAAAATATATCCATAAAAATGCCCCGGATCTGAGTAAAGTTTGACTTGATACTCTTGAAAAGTGATGGGTTTGTGCAGCATTGTGGATGAAAAGAAATAAAGAAATTCTGAGTGCACAAAGTGCAAATAAAGGGGCAAAGTCCTCAACTCAGAAAAATAATCCTCAAGGAATTGGGCAGAATGGAACTGAGAGAAACAACCCGATCTGAGTGAGCAAGGATCTTATTCCACAATTCTTTTCTTCTCCCTCGAATTAATCTAATCTCAATACTAGCTGAGATAGAGGAGCTCCAGGAGGGCTGATGTGACTCTTAAGTGAGCTACCTTTTGTGCACTAATTTCTTGCCATAAGCCCTTACAAATAGAAAGACATGTATCCACATTAATTTTTATACATGATGGCTGGTTAGCATGAGATATTACATCTTCTAGTCTTATATTTGAGTAATTTTTATTGCTAAGGGACTAGCAATGTTTAAGTAGGGGGAGTGATAACTACACATGATTTTCGTGTTAAATTTCATGCAATTATTTATTTTAGACATCAGTTGTCCATAAAAATGTGTATTTGATTTTAATTTTCATCTCATCCATGGATAAGTTTTCGAACATTTTAGTTAAATTTTTGGGATAGAACACATGTTAGATCTTCATTCAATAAGTCTTACTTTCATATTGACTAATTAGATTCATTTTAGAAATAAAAGTCTTGTAAATAAATATTGTAAATAAATATTTCTTGTCGCAATAATATTTTTGTAAATAGGTAGTAGATTTTGTAAATACTTAAATACCTCACCCACTACAATCATGCCACATACCCCACCCAATAATAAAACACTTTTAGCACCCCTCTTTTAATCACATGATGCCACATACCCCACCCCATCCCAATAAATAAAACTTTTTAAAATATTCTACCTAATCCCATCACATTTTCTTCATTTAACCTAATATCTATGCACTCCTTTAAAACCTTTATTAACTTTTTCTTCCCCAACAGATCTGGAAGCTGGCTCCAGAGCTCTGGCGATGGGGCTTGGGCATGGCGGTTTGGAGCTGAGCGCGGTGTGCAGAGATCTGGATCTGCTGGGCAGAGGTGCTGCGCGGCAGGAGGGCGATGGCGCTGTACGGCTGATGCTGGGCTCCCGTATGAGGCGGCTAGGCAAGCAGGCGCGCGGCGGTGCGGAGCCTGGTGCGGGCCAGGTGAGCTGGGAGCACTGCAGTGGTGTGAATCCGAGCTGGAGCACCTGTGCGAAGCGGCCAGCTGGTGTGCAAGGTGCCATGTGGCGGCTGGGATTTGCGGATGGCGCGGCTAGGGAGACCAGGGCGCGGCCAGGAAGAGCAGGCGCTGCTGGTGTGTGGGGCGTGCGTGGCTGGTGCAGAGCAGAAGTGTGCGCGGCAGGAGGTGCTGTGCGCGGCGATGCAGGGAGATGGCGTGGGCCAGCTGAGGTGGCGGCCAGGTCGTGCAGCTCTGGCGGTGGACCTGCTGAGGTGGCCAGCCCAGTTGTGCAGGGCTTGCGCAGAGGAGCTCGAGAGGAGGCGCCCGGGCATCTATAAAAGGACCCCAAGGTCCTCACAGTTGGGGGGTTCGAATTTCTTAGGATTTTAGTTTCCATTCTTTTGTAATTTCTTTGTTTGAGCAGCGCAGTGAGGGAGACGAGTGAGATGTTTTTGTTAGGATTTTTAGTTTCTTTTCTTTCTTCTGTAATCAGAGCAAGGGAGGGTTTGTGCTACTGTTCTTGCTGGTTCGATATTTGGGGAGACTGATTAGTTTCTTGTTTTTCTGTCTTCTTTGTGTAAAGGGAGATCAAATTGCAAGTTCGATTTATATGTGGAATTTTAATTTCTTTCAGTCGATTTCATTTCAGCAAGCAAGCATTAGTTGGAGCTTTAAGATTTTTAATTTGTTCTTTCTATTTTTTTTAGAATTCAGAGAGTTAGCAGTGGAGATTTCTTTGGTTTTAAGTTCTTGCATTATTTCTGTAATTTTTCTTCTTTATGCATAGTATGGCGAGTTGGTAGTTGATAGGATTGAGTGTTCTTCCTGTTCTTCAGAATTGAGACTGTTGAAGTTTGATTTCTTTATAAATTTGGTTCTTCCAATTTTCATCTGTAGTTTCTTCTTTCAGCAGAGCATGTGGAAGGGAGATGAGCTCCTCCAGTTCGGAATTTTTCTTGGAATTTATCTGTTCTGTATTCTTCTGTTCTTAGTATAATTGTTGGATGAGGAGTTTCGATCCAGGGACAGTTGCTTATTCCAATTTTTTTTTGTGTTGAGCTCTTTTCATTTCTTCTATGGTAATTTCTGCATTTCTTGTTGGTTATCCGAGAGTTTGAGCATAGTTTCTTCTTTGTTCTACTGCGATAGTTTGGGGCTACTGTAGAGCTGTCTGTTTGTGCTACAGGATTTCATTTTCGTTCATCTCTTCTGCTCTTAGTTTAATGGTTGGTTTGGGAGTTCGATCTAGTGGAGTTTAATTGTTCATTTCTTTTGTGTAAATCGTGCAATTATTTGTGTTCTGTGAAAATTTTCCATTTCTTTTCTGTTCCAGAATTCAATCCAGAGGCATTCAGTTCAGTTCATCTGAATTTTCGTTCATTTGTGGTGTGATCAGCTAACAATTCTTTTCTTCTGTGCAATTTTTGAGATTATATTTCTATGCAATTTTCGAGCTGTGAGAGTACAATGATACCAAGTCTCTTTTCATTTCAATTAAGCTGGTTCTTTCATTAATTTGATCTATCAAGTGAGGGATTTGATCGGTATTGTTTACATACTCATTTTTAATGCATTGTCGAAAGTGTCAAGTCAAAGTAGTTTAATTCAAATTCTATTCAGCCTCTCCGTGGATATGACCTGTTCTCACCACTATATCAGTTCATCTTGGTGATTTTAAATTTGTGAGACAGTTTAGATGAAGTGCGCATCGTGACTTGTGCGAGGAACTTGAGACAACGAAATGCACAGTCAACTATGCCGCGCGTTCATTAACCAGGTCGCGATAAGAAACTGGGATGCCATCATATTCGCGACCCACATAAACTCGCAACATAAACCCTAATGCGACAGATCAGGCTATCGTGATAAGGTCGCGACACCCTGGGACGTCGCCTTCGCAGGAGAAAACCCTAATCCGGAAGGGCACTTGACGGATCACCCTTCCTGACCATTAAACCACGTTATTCTTATTTTACATGCTTTAATGGATACCCTAGCATGGTATCTACTGTTTCCAAAGCAATAAATGAACTAACAAGCAATCCACACCATAAATCAAGGTAGAACGCCCTACCTTCGCGAAGAACGCGAAGACCGGAGATCCCTCGGCGTTTCCCCCGCTCCACGCGATGTCCTCGCGGCGAGAACAACGCCCCATGCACCTCTAGAACCTCGAACCGTCTGGAAAACCCCGCAGCAGCCTCCCCTTTGCCGAGTAGAGCTTCCCCTCCTCTGTTCGGATCGGGTTCTTAAAAATCCCACAGCGGTTGGGATCGCGACGTGCATCCCCGTCGCGACCTGATCGCGACCTAGGTGACCGTCGCCTTCCCAAGGCCGACGTCAGCAGATCACCCAGCGCACGACACTTGGCGCGCATGCAGACGTCGCCGCTCAACAGCGGTAACAGGAACACGACCACCAGGGCTGTCGCGTTCAGAACGCGACGCACACCCCTGTCGCGTTCACAGGCAGAAAACCTGTGAGCGCTTTGGGCCCAATGACGCGGCCACCAAACTCACACACCACCGCACCTAAAACACGTACTAAATGGGCCACACATTGGCCACCAAATCCACTAAACAGAGATCCGTAAGATCCGAAAAACACACGACGTTACAATAATGTTAGAGAGCACAGGATACAACATGATTCGTGGGAAGACTTGAAATGCATAGAGATTTGAAATATATTTGAATATCATGAAGACTAGAATATATTCAAGATTATCTGAAAAGATAAGAAATAATATTCATCAACTATTTAAAGCATAATTGTTGTAAAGAGACAGTTAATGTTTAAAGACAGTCTGTGGCTATGAGATTCGATAAATATGAATCGATGTTGAACCATAATCCCTGTGAGAATGTAATCCATGTTGACATGAAGTCGATGTGAACATAATCCAGGTATACACGTAATGAAATCAATGTTCTATACAAAGTCATTGTTTAACTGAAGTCGGTGTTTATTTGAAGTTGATGTTCAAGTGAAATCGTTGTTCTAAGTGAAGTCGTTGTTGTATTGAAATCGATGTTTAAATGAAATCGTTGTTGAACCGAAATCGTTGTTCAGGTGAAATCGATGTTTGAAATGAAGTCCTTGTTCAAGTAAAGTCGATGTTCCATTGAAATCGATGTTCTAATCCTACCGAAATCGATGTTTAAATGAAATTGTTGTTGAAACGAAGTCGATGTTCTAATATTAAGTCGATGAAGAACCGAAATCGATGTTCTAGATATGAAGTTGATGTAGAACCGAAATCGATGGTTCTAAATATGAAGTCGATGTAGAACCAAATCGATGTTCTAAATATGAAGTCGATATAGATCGAAATCGATATTCTAAATATGAATCGATATAGACCGAATCGTGTTCTAAATATGAAGTCGATACTTAAGTGAAATCGATGTTCTTCCTAAAATCGATGTTTTAAATATGAAGTTGATACTCTACTAGGACGTCGTTGTTTAAGTGAAAACGATGTAGTAGTAAAACAGTAATCGTTGTGAACTGTTAATGGAAGTCGATGTATACTTCGACAAATCATACACAATGAACTTCAAGTAACAGTGAGTCTAGATGACTTACTGAGCTTGTTTAATTTGATACCTGATGATAAACTTTAGAAAATGATGTTAGTCAATAATATTCAGGGTTTTGTTAATCACCAAAAATACATATAATAAATAACAAATTATATGGAGATGGACTGATCATCAATCTCCCCCTTTCTGGTGATGACAAAACATAAAGAGTAAATTTGCTGGAAATTTTTAAAGTATCTATTTCAGAATATTTTCTCCCCCTTTTTGTCATAAGCTAAAGGAATAAATGAGCAGAAAAAGAAAAAAAATAGTAAGAAAGAGACTAAGATAAATGGAGCCAAAGATGCAAATTCTATTAATTAGTGAGGGTCAAAAATATAGAAGGCAGGAGACAGAAGGAAGTATGGCGAGTATAATCTACCAGCTTGACTTCCTGCTCTTCAAAAAGATTCTAAACACACCCCCCACCTAGATATAGGAAGGCCCCATCTCTGGACTGAGTCTCTTGATGTGAAGTTGTCTCTGATCTTCAATGAATTTGGTGTACGCATGATCACCAGGAGATGAGTTGTAGAAGCCATCAGTCCCAAAATCCCAAAACTGCATCTGAAGGAACTTGTCTATAGAGATAGGATAGTGCAACTTGTGAGCTATCAGGTCCTTCTGCAATGCTACAAAATCTTGTATCTCTCAACCCAAATCGAATAAGGATCTGAAACTAGGTTATGGAGTTGAGATCCATGAACTGCTCGGAGTAAGAATATGCTTATTTGACTATGTTAAGGAGGAATTCATCGATTTACACTGAAGCTACCTCATGATAGACTTTACACTAGTCAGAGTTGAGGAATCTCTCAGATTCTGCTGGCAGTGGAGCTAAAATAGATGACTTGATAAAACCTCTATGATATTATCTGATATGAACTGTGAAAGGCAAAGGGGCCCCTTTTGGACAAAAATCCATGCCATAACTCTGGCAAACCTCTCAAGATAATAGGACCCACATCAGAGTCATAAGAAGAAAGTGCAATTTCGGGAGAAATGCGACAATAGGCATCTTCAAGGTGGCAAAATAAACCTGAAAGCACATTTACTAGTTTTCTGTTCGGAAAGTGAGATAGCGGCCCTGAACTGGCCAAGCTGAACTTCTGGAAGGTGATTGACAAAGCAGTAGTCTTGATACATCTGGAACTATCTAACCACTTTGATCTCCTTCTGAATGAAAGGACCACAGGTGGATCTTTGCTGACAGACAACCACTCAGACAGAGTGAGAGATGGTCTGAGGGTGGAAAGGTGTTGGCCCTGGCAACCTCAAATTTCTTGTATGCAGCTTTATTGCCCTGGCCCACTAATCCTCAGTCTTGGACTTAGCTGAAGACAATTTTGGATGGTCAGATTTAGGTATAGAGATATGGAGAATGAGATTGAGAAGTTTCAAAGTGATTGAGGTAAGGGAGGCCAAAGGTGGCGAGCAATGTACACTTTTGAAGATATTCAGAATATAGGAACTTTCTTCTGTGGACACCTGAGTGAGAGAGAGTACCATAGAGGAGGAAAGAGAGCTTGAGAGGAAGGGAAAACAAGCTCTTTAGAGACTTTCCTTTTCTTAGAGGCAGGACCGGAGAAGGCTAGAATCAGTCCTGTAAATATGGGTAGAGACGGAAAGAACTGTGTGGAGGATGGCCTCTTTCAAACTCATCTTTGATATCTTGCACAGTATGGCGAATGATACTAGCACCCTCAGAATGAGAGTGATGAAAGAAGGTGGAGTAGGTGGATGAGAGAAGAGAAAGATGAAGTAGGAGGAGGTTGTGTATGATGGTCCAGCATAGGAGGGACCACATAGAGGGACCAGAAGAAGAGGCTAGAGGTGCCTCAAAGTTGGAGGAGGAATGGGAAATGAAGAGTAGGTGAGGATGAGGATTCAGCAGGAAAGGGGTAGGAGAGAAATGAACTTGGGAAGAGGTTTCTTGGATGTTCAGGAGCAGGTGGGCAGTGAAGAGGCAGGTGGAGTGGAAAGGGTTGGAGTCTGAAGAATAGGAGGATCATATAGCACTGGGCACAGCAGCTTCCTCTACAAGCACTTGAGGCCCGGATGGCCCAGCCATGAATCCCTTGCTCTGAAGGCCCTGAGGTTCAGCTACAACATCTTCTACCACAGTTGGCCCTGATGGCCCAGATCCTCTACAGATGGCCCTAAAGGCCCTGCAACTTCTACAAATGGCCCTAATCGCCCTGCAACTTCTACTGATGGCCCTGGTGCGGCTAGCTCAGCTGGCACTGAATGGACTGGCTGATATGGTTGAGAAGGTCTTGATGGCCTAGCAACATCTTCTAGTACTGACTCAGATGGAATAGGGGGAGCTGGAGCTGATAAGTGCTCACAAATTGTGCAAGGTCAGTTACCAAGGTTTTCAAACTCCCTAATTAACTTCTCATCTCCTGGAGCTCAGATTTTACTGCACCAATTTCTTTAGCTTCAGTGCTCTGGCTGAGAAAAATAGAAGTCACATCAGACTGCAGAGAGCACAGAATCTCTCCTTGAGCATTCAATCTTGCAATGACTGGTTCTAAATGAACATGGATCTTCTTCTTCCTGAATTTGTTCTGTGCCCTTTTTCTGAGCATGGGAAAACCTCTGGCAATGCCTTTTCCTTTTCCTCCAGAGCCAACAGCTGGCTCATCATCCTCAGAAGTATCTTCAACTAAACCTTCTTGGAATTGATCTTTAGGAGCACTAGTAGTAGGCTCCCCCTAAGCAGCAGGCTTCCCCTGAATAGGAGCATCTTCCATATGAGCATCTACAAACTGGCCTGGTGCCATAACCTTAGGAATTGTTTCTTTATGGCTCTCTTCAATACCAGCTTCTACTACAGGAACACTAGGGGTTTCTTCCATATGTGCATCTGCATGCTCCCCCTGAGTGTGAGCAACACTTTCCATAGCAACAGACTGTTCAATAACAGGAGGAGCAAGAACTGGGAGGGATCACATCTTCAGATGATTGCCCAAAGGGCTCAATGAATTCAGGTGCTATGGCCTCAATCCTCCTTACTGTTACAGTAAGCTCATCCTCTCTTACTACTGTCTCATCTTCTTGAACTTCAGCAGTAGAGGCATCTCCAATGATGGCTTCTCCTTCAGCACAGATGTCTTTGTCCAAACATTCCCTATCAACAAAAAACCACTCGTCTTCAGATTTCTGGTGCGAATAGGCTGACCCATCTTCTCCAAATCATCTAAAAACAACCTTGTTTCCACAGATCTTGATCTTCACTGCTTGATATCTCTCAAGTTCTTCTGTCGTGAGGAAGGTGGCACTAAAGCCACCCACACTGCTAGAACTCCCAGAAGCAGCCATGGAAGTTTTCAAGGAAGGGTTCTGGAGGATCATGGGAGGAAATTTGAGCGGGAAGAGTCAAAACTTTCGAAAGCAGGGAAGAAGAATGCTAGAGTTGATGAGGGTTTTTGCAGACCTTCGAGTCGAAAGAGATCAGAGAGAAAAGAGAGAATCGATGAGGAAAGATTTCCGTCGTAACGGAAGGACATAAAGTAACATTTCAAATGGCAGAGCAGTTAATGTGAAAACGACAAAAATAGCGATTGTAATGCAAAAGATAATGGATTTACTTAAATTAAGTGGGTAAGATAAGTTTTATTCTAAAATAAATTATTTTATTCCAGTTGTATACAGATAAGTCTATTACAAATGCACATGCCTAGTTCCCGTCTAAGAGATGTAATCTCTCTTCAGGTAAGGCTTTTGTAAAGATATCTGCTAACTGATTTTGTGTATCTACAAATGAAATTTTAATATTATCATTTGCTACATGATCTCGAATAAAATGATATCTAACCTCAATATGTTTCATCCTTGAGTGTTGCACTGGATTTTTTGTGAGATTTATGGCACTAGTGTTGTCACACAGCAATGGAATGGTTTTGATGTGTAGTCGATAGTCTTCAAGCTGTTGTTTGATCCATAGGAGTTGAGTGCAACAGCTTCTAGCAGCTGCATACTCAGCCTCAGCTGTTGATAGAGCTACCAAGTTTTGTTTCTTGGAAGACCAGGATCAAGCATCCTGCAAGAATTGACAACAACCACTGTACTTTTCTATCTACTTTGCATCCAGCATAGTCAGCATCTGAGTTTCCAATCAAACTAGTTTCACAGGTTCTAGGATACCATAGACCCAAGTTATGAGTATTGGCTAAATATTTAAAGATCATTTTTACTAATATTAAATGAGATTCCTTAGGATCAGATTGATATCTTACACACATGCATACACTAAATAAATATCAGGTCTACTAGCTTTCGATAGAGCAATAAACCAATTATACCTCTATAAAGTTTTTGATCAACTTTCTTACCTTCTAGACCACTGTCTAACCTGATTGATATACTTATGGGTAGACAGTGGTTTAGCATTCTCAAATCCAAACTTCTTTAACAGTTCCTTGGTGTATTTTGCTTGACAGATATGAGTTCCTTCATTGCTTTGCTTGATTTGTAGTCCAAGGAAGTAGTTGAGTTCTCCCATCATGCTCATTTCAAATTCTCTCTGCATGAGCTTTTCAAAATACTTGCACAGAGATTCATTAGTAGATCAAAAAATAATGTCATCTATATAGATTTGTACAAGTAATATATTTTTTGCATTTGATTTAATGAATAATGTGCTATCTACTTGACCACTAATAAAACCATGATTTAATAAAAATGCCCTTAGTCTTTCATACTAGGCTCTAGGTGCTTGTTTTAAACCATATAAAGCTTTATGCAGTTTGAAAACATGATTGGAAATTCTGAATTATCAAAACTAGGAGGCTATTCTACATAGACTTCCTCCTTTATAAAACCATTCAAAAGGCTGATTTCACATCTATTTGAAAATGTTTAAATCTAATACAGATGCATAGGCAAGCATATTTCAAATAGCCTCTAGTCTAGCAACTAGTGCATAGGTTTTCATCAAATCTATGCCTTCCTCTTGGGAATAGCCTTGAGCAACCATCTAGCCTTATTTATAGTGATAACACCAGCTTCATCCATTTGTTCCTGAACACCCATTTGGTGTCAATCATAGGATGATCTGATGGTCTAGGAACAAGGGACCAGACCTGATTTCTCTTTAACCAATTAAGTTCATCTTGCTGGCTAAATCTAAGATTCATCAATAGTGCTTCATTGACTGTCTTCAGCTCTATTTGAGAGACAAATGCTAAGTAATCACAAGAATGGTATTACCTCGAGTTCTTACCCCCAGATGGATCTCTAATGATGTTATCTTTTGGGTGATCCTTTTTGTATCTCCTTCCTTTGGAAGATCATCGTGGATGATATCCTTTTGTTGCAGATCTTCCAAGGGTGGATCTTCATCATCTTTGATGGTTGTTTCCTTCAGTTTCTTGGAAAGGTTTTTTGTATCTTCATCATCACTAGCAATTTCCTTTATCAAGAAAGGGTTAGACTCTCAAAAATAACATGTATAGTTTGTTCAATTAATAACGTTTTTGTTAAAACTCTATATCATTTGGGTTTAGAAGTATACCTCATAAAATACCTTCATCTGATTTAGGATTCAACTTACCAATATCTCTCTTACCATTGTTGTGAATGAACATGGGCATCCAAATGTTCTGAGACTGATCTCAGGCTTCTTTTGCTTGTAGTTCGTTTTCATATGCAGTCTTCTTCAGAATGGGTTTGATCATGACTCTATTAATTATGTAGCAAGCTGTATTGATAGCTTCAACTCAGAAATATCTTGATAGATTATACTCAGATAACATTGTTCTTGCCATATCCAAAAGTGTTCTATTCTTTCTCTCAGCTACTCCATTTTGCTGTGGTGTTCTTGGTGCTGAGAATTGTGTTCTATCCCCAGATCATCACAGAATTTTGCAAACCTGTCATTCTGAAACTCTCCTCCATGATCTGATCGAATACTTATGATATTGAACTTCTTATCTTTCTGAACTAATTTTCTGAACTTTACAAAGCATCAAAAGTGTCATCTTTATGCTCAAGAAATGATACCCATGTAAATTTGGAATATCATCAACTATAACAAATCTGAAATTCTTTCCTCCCAAACTAGTTGTTCCTCATAGGTCCAAACAAGTCCATATGAAGTAATTCTAGTGGTTTGGAGGTAGTGACCATTGTCTTGGATTTGAAGGAGGATTTTGCATGCTTTCCTTTTGCACATGGTTCACATATACTGTCTAGCCATCAATTCATCTTCGGTAGACCTTCCACTAGATCATATTTGATAAGTTTTCTGATTCCTTTCAAGCTGCAATGTCCTAATCTTCTGTGCCAAAGTTCAGCATTATGTTCTTTGCTTGCTGCCAGACAAATATCTTGATTCTTCAACTCTTCTAGATGTAATACATACATATTTTTCTCTCTGCAGGCTTCAAAAAGGTTGTTCCATCCTTAATGATTAGGCACTTAGATTCCTGAAATTTGATCTGATGACCTTTATCGCATAGTTGACTGATGCTGATTAGGTTGTGCATGAGTCCTTTGACGCAGAGAACATCTTCTATCAGAATCTTGTCTTTACTTCCAATTGATCCACAACCGATCACTGATCTTTACCATTATCTCCACCAGTGACTGTTCCTTCTTCATCTTTGATGGATGAAAGTAACCTTTTGTTGCTTGTCATGTGCCTTAAGCACCCGCTGTCCAGGTACCATTTTGATGCTCTAAGGCTTCCCTACAATAAATCATGAAATTTAGGTACCCAAGTTCTTTTGGGTCCTGATTGGTTAGCATCTACACAATCCTTTAACGGAATCCATTTTAGATGTTTGGTTGTACAGTAACTTTAGTATGACCTAGTTTGTTACAATGAGTGCAACATGAAATATTATTTACTGTTTTATTTGCTTTATTGTTTTTATTAGTGTTTAATTTATAATTAGGATTTTGTTCAACTACAATTTTGGCATTGGATATATTTTGGGTGAATAACTATTTCTTCATTATCTGGTGGAATATATGATTCCATACTTTTTATTTCCTCATCTTCTTGCTCCTTTTAATATTAAGGAGGATCTTCCATTTGTAAATTTCTCAATTGTGGCTGTCAAATATTCATATCTTTGTTAGTGTGTTAATTTTATTTTTAATTTGCTTATGTTTCCAGACTTTCTATATTTGATATCTTTTCATTTTTACTTTTTACATCTTCACATAGTAGTTCATTTCTTCTTTTTTAGCTCAGAAATTTATTTTTCTAGTTTTCATTTTCTCATTTTAAATCTGAGTTGGTTATTGCCATAAATGCCAAATTGAGTCTGATGTTACCTTATTTCAAGACATGCATAATTTTTCTTAACTAACTTTAATTGTTTACAAACATTTTTATATTTACTGTATAATTCATTAAAAGCATCTTCCAAGCTATCAGAATCAAATTCATTGCAAGATGTAAAAGAAGAGTCTGAGGTTACCTTGTCATCAACATTTGCCATAAATGCCAAATTGGCCTTTTCTTCTTGTAACACCCTGGAAATTCAATAATTGAAAATTAGAAATAAATTGAAATAAATATATTATGTATTATCGAAATGGTAAAACTTACGTACCACTATCGTATGTGAGAGAACACATCGGAAAATTCCGTAAAAATTATAAATCAACCCCAAATATTATTCCTAAGTGTTCCACGAAGAATTCGTGCAACAAAAAATCTGATTGGCCTTGTGTATGTGACAATGTGACGAATTACCCAAATTAGGAAACTAAGTCGGAAAGCCGTTAACGTGGAAATATAATGTGACCATAATTAAATAACATGTTGGAGAGACTTCCACATCATGTATTGATGATCCATTATAAAATTGGGCCAATGGATCACTTTTGGCCCAAGGATAAAATTGGAGCAAGGAAATACCCAAAAATTCGTACCTGTAATTATGTGGTAATTAGGAAGGGCAAATTAGGGCTTAAACTAATGCTATTAGCCAAGCATAGCGAGCCAAATCGTGGCCAACCATGCTTAGCACCTTCCTATGGTGTAGCTACTTCATTTGGGAGGAGAAATCCCAATTTTTGGAAGGTGCCATGCAGAATTCGCAGGCCACCTTTTCCTAGTCCCATTAGGCATGGATTAAACCTAAAACTACAATAATCGCCACCAAACTGTTAGGGTAAGTTTGGCATTGAGTTGGGGTCGTGAGGAGCAAGCTAGGGCATAGGAGGAGAGGAGAACAGCTGGGGAAAATCGAGGTTCTTCCTCAACCTCGCTCTGCATCAACCTGGGCTATTACATCTCTTACATTCGTCCAAAGGTAGGTGATCTCGGGCCAAAACTAAACGAAACCTATACCATCTTGTAGTGCAACTTGTCTAGTTTCATATGCAAGTGATTTGCCCATTTTTATTGTGTATCCGTTGAGTTATAAGTGTTTTCCCTAAGTCGCGCATGTTTAGGGCTTTTTGCATTCTTCATATGTTTCATGCAAATCAAGACCGAATTAGAACCAATCCAAAACATGAAAGTTCTTCTACTAGTTTTCCTCGTCATGTTTTGTGTTGAGAGCTTTGTCTAAATGTCATTATATTTCAAGTTATAGGCCTGACATGAAGGTTGTTCGATTTCTTGTGTTTGTTTGAATCGTGACCAGACCAGGCGATGCGATTCCAGCGCCTAGTATCCGTCGCGATTTGCTGTCTAACCGGTCAACTGTCTGCATGGGATTGTGCGCTGCGTGGATTTCAGCACTTGTCTGATTCGCGACGGGAACCCCCTTCGCGATTTGGCATGTTTTCCCACCCAAAGATTTCAGCGATTTTTATATTTCTATTTTAAACGCATTTCATAAACCCGATAGGGTAACCCGTCGCGATTCAACGATAAAGGCGACCATGTAAGCCGTCGCGATTTTCATTCTTCACAGTTAGTCATGTTTTGACTATGCACTGCGTTATGAATGGCGTCTACTGTGTATGACGCGATTCGAAGACCGACCCAAGACTGTTCTTTCTGGCTAGTCAGTCAGCATATTAGTCTCTTAGTCTATAAGCATGTTACTTAGTGTGCATTGGCTTAAAACAATCAACCCATTTGATAATGATAATGACATGAATATGATTCTAATGTGTATTATGTGATTGATCTTATGTTCATTTGATTATCATCTTGTGATCTAGCTTGATATGGAATTGACATAATAAGTTTGTGATTAAAATATGTGATGATGAATACAAGTTAGAATGGGTTTGTTTAGTTAAGTTTTCTATCATGATTTGCATGTGGGTTCTCCTTATTATATGTTTCCGATGTTCCATAATTGTTCATCAAATGCATACATGATAGGAATGCTCTATGACACGACACTACACATTTGCACGATTAGGCACACCTCTCTTGGGAATTGGGAGCTCTCTGTTGGTCATTCCGTATTGGCAAACTAGCGAACTTTTCCTTAAGACCTCCGTAAGTCTCCGTACTCTATGGATTCTCTCATAGAGACTGAGCTGGTTGTACCATAAAGTACCCTGGAGATAGAGAGCAATTGTACCGCGTACGATCTGTCATTAGTCATCCTCTTGTCAATACATTAATGAATGATGCAACATAAGATATGTCGTTATGCTGTCCAATTGATCTTTGAGCTAATGTCTTACCTTGACTCTATGAATGATCAAGTCCTTATTACAATGAGCTTGTTATTGGAATTCTGTGGCCATAATATGTATGTTGATTGGCACAACGTGGGACTTCGGTCCATTTGACTAATGCATGTGCAATAGGGGCCCTGTCTGGTCCTGGGGAGGCGCGACCCAACGTACTTATAACTGCGGGAGTATGGACTTGTGGTGCTTGGCATGACACTTAAATGTGTGTAAGATTTGTGTGAATGTGCCTTCATTTGATATGAATGATAAGTTTGATATGATACGTCTGATCACGTGAATATGTGATATCTAGGTGAATATGGCCATTCCTTTTGATGTGATTCCATTCTTGAGATACCTGTCTTTTGTATATGTGAAGATCAGTATTTGTCTCATTATGATATATGTTCTATTCTTCCATTCGACTTGTTAGGAATGCATGCATTGTCATCATGTTCTATCCTGCCCATTTAAAATGTTAATCATGTTTATTAGTGCCTGCACATTGAGATGTAAATCCTACTGAGCTAGTTCGTTCACCCTATCATCCTATTCTTTCAGGTAGTGATGAGGATTCAGTGGACTCCGATGGGGCAGGGCAAGAGTAAAGAGCACCCGTCTTATGAGGAGTCCGACAGTTTAGGAATTGATGTTTGAGTAGTTTATGTAATAGTGAAACATTTTCATGAAGTTTATATTTCAAGAATGGACCCTTTAGTTGGTTCCTTGATGTACGGTTTTTATTTAGTTGAATGGAATGGAACAAGAGTATTATAGTTGACTTTATTACCGTCTCAAGTATGATGTTACATTTAATTATGACTCTGCGTTACTCAACTGTGATACTTATATTGTATCGTTCATGCATCCCGATATTTATTCCGCTACTAAATGTCGGGGCGTGACACTTCTTTTTCTTCGCTGGAGCTCGACTCACTGTCTGAGTCACTCTCATTGTTCCAACAGTAGCGATGGCTTTCTTCTTGTATTTCTTAAACTTCTTCATGTTATCCTTTTTCTTGAATTCAGTCTTCTTCAGTTTTGGACACTCAGCCTTGAGATGTCCAGGCTTCTTACATTCATGGCAATGTGCTCATTTTTTGATCTTTTTGCCTTCAGATCTTTTGTATTCTCTACCATTCTTAAAGTACCTTCTTCCTGACTGATATTTCTTGTTATCTAGAATGCGTTGCAGTCATCTAGAGAGAAAGGCTTCTTCATCTTCACTGTTCTCATCACTCTTTTTACTTTCTGATTCACCCTCAGAAGTATTTTCTGTAGCCTTGAGGGCATTGTTGTGCTTCTTCTTACTGGAGGATTCTCCCAGCCTTTCCATGTTTATCTCATTAGCCATTAAAGATGCAATGAGTTTCTCTAGTGACATTCTCCTGAGATCATTAGCTTCTTCTATGACTGTTACCTTTGGAGTCCATGAAGTTGGCAAGGATCTCAATATTTTCCTCACCATGTCTCCTGTTCCATAGGTCTTTCCTAGCCCCCAAACCATTTGTAATGTCTGTAATTGACTGTACATTTGGGAGATGGACTCTCCTGACTGCATTTGGAACCTCTCATATTGAGCTACTAATATGTCATTCTTGTTTCCTTTAATTTTTCAGTTCCTTCATGAGTGAGCCTCACTTATCCCACATCTCTTTGGCTGACTTACTTGCTGATATCCTTTGAACTCTTTCTTGCTCAGTGAACACACAGTATACTCTTTGCTTTGCTGTTTTGGGATAGTTTCCTCCTCTTATCTTCATCTGTCCATTTGTCTTTGGCGTTGGTTTCTTTGAGATCTCCTTATTCGATTATTGTTCATAGTTGGAAATCAAGTCCTTGAAGAAAGAACTCCATTCTTGTCTTCCATTAGTGATAGTCTTCACCATCGAATAGAGGAGGTCTGTTGATGGATTGTCCTTCTGCATGACCTTGGGCTTCCATTTATCATTGCTCTTCAGATCGTGAGATCTACTTACTCGAAAAGACTTGGCTATGATACCACTTGTTGACCAGGTTGCAAGCCCAAAGGGAGGGTGAATGGATTGCTAAGAAATTCTTTTAGAATATTCCTGTATAAATGCTTTGACAGAAGACACTAAGTTCGATGGTTAGAGTTAGTATAAAATAAAGACACAATAAAATCACACGCACTCAGACAACAAGAATTTTATCTTGGTTCAGATCTCCTGTCACAAGGAGTCCTACATCCAGTCCCCAAGCAACAACTTGGGATTTCACTAAACAAGGGTGCAGTCCCCCTTAAGGACCTTACACATCCAGCCCAGCTGGCCTTCTCTTCTCTACATGAAGAGCACAATACCACCTGATGCAACAGGTCTTCCTTCTTACCAAAGGGAACAACACCCACTCCACAGTAGGTCTACTCTTCACACACGAAGAGGAACACTCAAGAAAAATGAGTAAAGAGTGGATGGCCCTTAGACCAAGCTTATAGAGATTGCTTGATCTGAGGTTGAATCTAAGAGACAATGGTTTATACAGAATGAGGGTCTCTCAGTTCTACACAGCTCTCAATAACTGGAACGGGTTGCTGTGGAGAGCTAGAGCTGAAGACTGATTCGAATGAACAATCGAGCTCTTCTTTCTTGTAGTGACTGAGTTTTTCCAACTATTCAAAGGTTGAAAAGTTGTTCTTCATGAAGTCACAGTCTTCTATTTATCTTCTTTGAAAGATTTGAACCGTTGAAGTATCTGTTGTCTCACATCTTCATGCACGTTGGAATCTCTGGTCCAATGTAGGAGCAAGAAAACCTGCAGCCACTTAATGCTGGATAGACACATACATAGAGGAGAATTGTCTTAATCTCTTCTTGCTTCTGTCAGATTGACAGTCCAATGTTGTAACGTATGTTTCAATCGGAACCCTGCACACAATAAATGCTGAAGCTAGAACTTATCTTTGTCTAAACTGTCAATCAACGTTAGTAGTCATGCTTTAGGAAGATATACTAAAAAGGAAATTCCATTCTATCACTGTATAAAGCTTTACTTTATGTGACGTAAGTGTGGTAAGCACAGAGATATTGTACCAACACAATAAATGTTAGAGAGCACATGATACTGTAGATGGCATTTTCTTTTTCCCCGAAAACACAGTCCCACAAAGAGAGAATTTGACTTAAAACAAGAAAGGCTAGAAAATGATGGGGGTTTTAACAATGTAATGAAAAGAAGTGTCAAAGATTGGTGGAAAAGCAGAAAAATAGACAAAAGAAAGAAAAAGCGGTGCGTGCGTGTGTGCACAATGGATGTGTGCGATCGCCAGGTATGCGAGGGTACCGAATGAAACGGGGGAGAGGGAAGATGACGTACTTACCTTCACCCGAGAAGCGCGGGAGTTGTGTGCGTGGGTCCTCCTTCCTCCTTCCACCGGCCGGCCGGTAAAGGAGATTTAGCTCCGATGGTTACCTTCCAAAAGGAGACAACAAGAACAAGTGAAGAAAAGATTAGACTGTGAAGTGTAGTGAAATGCTCAAAAGATATGGAGAAAAAGGACATTAACTAGGCGCTAACACACCTGGTGGGTGTGTCAAACCCCTAGAAGAGTGGGTAGAGAGGAAATGCTATATGTGTGTGTGATGAGTTTGATGAATGCAATGCATTAAGAAGACTAAAGTGAAAAGGAATGGGGTGGAGAGGGATGGCGATGTAGCCTGCTGCCCGGATGGATGAACTGGGAACATGGCTCCTCCCGCCTCACGCCGATCAGATGGAGAGGACGACGATTCCGTACTCCGCGTCGTGGCTTGAGGTGGGATGGCTCCTCCTTGGCTCTCCAAACGTGCTTCTGGCCCGACAGGGCTTCGCCTCGGGGGGTTGGAAATTTCGGCTCGGAGGTCGAGGCACGGTTCGGCAGGGCTTCGCCATCTCTAGGAATTCTTATGAACAAATGACCCTCGGGTCTGTATTTATAGGCAAGATTCTTGAATCACGTCGGACAATGGACCCTTTTCTGGCGAATCACGTCCAACAAAACTGCCACAATTAAGAAGATCTGTATGATATGGTAATCATAGCCTATGCCTAGTTGATAATCGTGTCTTCCCCGACCCTCGCGTTTTCCTACCATTCGATCTTCTGACGGAATCGATCTTGATTTGATTGATGGCTTTGAAAACGCGGCGACACGAGTGGACGTGATTCTAAATTTGCCATGATTTGAGGCATGGGAGCTCTTAAATGCCGCGGCTTGAGGGTGTACTTTCAGGTTTGACTTTTAATCGCGTCGGCCTGGCCGGACGCGTTTCTTGATTTTCTCATGATTTGAAACGTGACACCTCTTAAATGTCGTGGCTTTAGGGGCATGGCTTAGGCTTTGACTTTAAATCACGGCGGCCTTATCGGACGCGGATCCAAAAAGTAGGTATGGATAAAGAAAGTGTGATACGCATCATTTTTACACGCCGCGGATAACACCTCTTTAAAATACGTCCATTGTACCAGACGTGAATTTTTAAGTTCAACAGGCCCTTTTGGCACCTTTTGAGAAAAACCCTAAAAATAAAAAAAAATCCAAAAAAATAGGAAAATCACTCAAGAGGTTAATTGAAGAGAGCCACTTTGAGGCATTGGTATAACATGAAATTTGCTCGATATGTTGCCAAAATGGCATGTCTACAACTGTCTCGCCTTGGCGTCTGCTTTGCAAGGAAGTGGAGCGTAGTGACGTGAATGAAAGCATGGAATGGGGTGAATGAAGTGGAAGGAAGTGAATGACTGAAAAGTAGACGTCAAGGTGTGACGAGCCACCCTTAACAACATGTGACTGGAACCGTTCGTCAATTTCAAAGTGAAGCAGCTTTCAGAAAATCTTCGAGAAGACTCAATGGCTGGAGGAAAAGAAAAAGAGTGTGCACGTGGGCACGGAAAGGAGAAAGATCAACTTCCAGTGTCGGGGAAGTACCTAAGGACACATCCTTAGGTTGCACCATCAGGGGCGTCTGCCACTGCCTCAGGTGGATCTTTGGGAGAAGAACTGAAAAATAGGAATCCAAGAAATGAGTTTCTCTCGAAGAAGATCTTCAAACATCAACACAATGAATTGAGTACTTGACTCAGAGTGGAATTTCATATTAATTGGCTTTGAGGAATGAGTGGTTTTCTTCAATTAAAGACGAGAGTGATCGTCCGGAATTATGATCAAAGTCCTACAATTGCATGCTGGGCTAAAGAAAAAAACAAAGGAAAATATAAGATAATCAAGGATAATATTGTTACGGTGCGGAAGTCAAGATACCGGACGAACTATCATCCTTCTGCAATGCAACGGCCTATCCTCAACCTTAAGAAATCTCTGGAATTATCATTGTTTTTTGGGTGGAGGAGGGGAACTCAAATTCTAGATTTATCAGAGTCTCAGGTCCTTCATGTGTTCTTAGTAAAGTATACCATATAGTAAGATGCAATATATACCGTACCGGGGACGGTGGTCGCCGAAGATGATCGTGAATTGTGCGGCGAGAAAGATGTCCAGATCCTGCACTCAAAGACTCATTAGTACTGACAAGCAACATTTAATATGTCAAATCATGAAAATAGTGTTACTTGTAAATCGTGGCGGGGATACCGGACGCCTTTTTATCGTGTCCGCTTTCCTCGACGCACTGTCAATTGTACTTCAAATTTTCAAAAATTGCGCTCCTCAGAGTCTGCGTCGAGGTAATGATGATCTCTGAATCGCGGCGGCTCAGGCGGACGCATTCAAGATGACGGTTCAGAATTCACGTCGACTTTTCCAGACATGCCCAATATTTAAAAAATGTGCGCCTGAAAGTCTGTGCCGATGTCATGATGACTTCTGAATCACGGCAGGCCAGGCGGACGCAATTAAAGGTGATGGTTTACAATTTGCATCCACTGCACAAGACGTGATTTGAATTGTCCCGGAGGTTACAACGCCCGAAGGCGGCTCCTCCTCTCCGTTTGTGCGATTCTTCCTTTTCCCCCCGACTCTCTCTTTCTCTCTTGCTCACCTCTCTCTCTCTCGCACTCTTTCTCTCTCACCCTCTCTCTCTCTCTCGCACTCACCCGATGAGGAGGCCGGCGACGGGGCCGAGCGGTGGTGCGGCAAGGCCTCGCAGGCGACGGAGGAAGGTGCGGTGACACCCCGGCGACGGCAGAGACCTCGAGGATGGTGGTCTCTGAGATGGTGGCAAAGCTACTCTGCGCCTGGGGAGCTTGCGGTGGTGGAGGAGGAGCGCCGGCACTGCGCAGAGGAGGGCGCCGCGGCGTCGATGGAGGAAGAGGGGGAGGTGGCAGGCGATGAGGGCGGAGACTACGCATCTTGGAAGTGGGGGCAGCTCGGCCAAGAGCCCCCCTTACGGTCGGAGACGGTAAGCCTCAACCCCTAGCTCTTGATTTCAGGGTGAAAGGGAGAGGGGAGGTACCGTCGGCGCCGGGAGAGGAGAGGCGCGAATCACGTCCACTACAAAGGACGTGGTTCGCGCGGGTGAATCGCGGCGGCCAATTTTGAAACGCGGCTTGCTTGGCAGACGCATTTCAGACATTGAACCGCGGCCACTATGTTGGACGCGATTCAATGGGCTGTTCGAGGGGTAGAATTTTACTTGATTTTTGCACAGCTTGACTTTTTCACGTGTATTAACTCGTGTGTTCATTGTGCAGGGCATAATGAAGCTGAGGACGCAGTGGCCCCTCATCTTGGCGGCGTATCAGGGGCTCCCGAACTTTCAGATAGAGAGAGTCCTGGGGATGGGGTTTGGGCCGATCTTGGAGATCAAGCCCTTCTATGTAGATATCCCATGATATAGGCCCTGCAAGAGAGGTGGGACAGGGTGAGCCGGGTTCCTCTTTCCCTAGGGCACATGGTTCCATTCCTAAGGATGCGGCCCGGATCATCGGGTTGAGGGTGGACAGGAGGCGGTGACGGGGGTCACCTTCGCGGACTACACAGAGTTCACGCAGGACTTGCTGACATAGAGCCCCACGGGATGAGCTCAGCGACCGTAGGATGCCTCGGCCAGGTGAGCTGCTGGAGACCCTGGGCCTTCGTGGGGCAACGTCAAGGGGGGACGAACGCTGTAGGCGTTCGTGCAGCGGGCCGGCGGGTCTGGCCAGGGCAGTCTACTGCCAGGACCCTGAGGATGAGGAGAGGGCAGACCGGGATCTGCGGAGGTTCCTGGTATTCTTCCTAGGCAAGATTTTGTTGACGACCAAGGGCGACGGCATCCACTACCGATTTTTGGAGATCCTGGAGGATATGGGGGGTCGGGCCATACGCTTGGGGTGCGGCCTTCCTGGCCCACACCTTCGCCGACCTCTCCAGCGGCACCAGTCGGGAGACCACGGTGGGTGGATTCACCCCCTTTCTATAGGTACAGTTCTGCCCTTTTTACCTTTGTACTTCTTTACTTTCTTACATTTTTAATTTATTAGTTAAACTAATTAGTGTGTGCATGCAGGTGTGGTCTTATTATTATATCCCCCTGGGCAGGGTGACCCAGGTGCGGCCAGACGCAGTGCCCCTCACCCGGAGGTGGCTCCCAACCGTGACGACGACCACCTTTTCCCTCCAGCTCGACACCCTCCGTCGAGACTTCCGGGACTTCCCGACGCTCTTGGTACGTGCCACACTCCTTTCTTTTTTCAATTCATGCATTTGATATAAATTTTTATGTTGACTAACCATGCATGTGTTCAGGTCGTGTGGCAACCATATTTGCCAGTGATGATGACCAGCCGTGGTCGAGAGTGGTCGCCTCGGTTCGGCGTGACCTGTTGGGTCTCCACGCCTGAACGAGATTGAGCAGCTCCGCCTCCGGCTGGCTGCCCGCACCCTCGGCCTGCATCAGGCATGGCA
>JACBKR010001268.1:0-43300 GCA_014218235.1 Colocasia esculenta
AGTACGGTCCCAACGCACGCACGCTAGTACAAGTAAAAGATAGGGGAAGAAAATTCCCTTAGGGGCATACCCGAGGGTGACGTACACTGGAAAAAGGGGAAACCACTACTAGCTAGGGGGGTCCTCACCTACCGCCTCGTCTCCTCCGCCAGACGCACGCCCTGTCGCTGCTGAGAAGTCTCACCTGGGAAACGGAGGGATGAGGTTCACAACAGACGCTCAGTAGGGACTACCAATCTTCACTGGCTCTAACAGGCAGAAGATTATAATAAATAAATGACATCAGTTATATCTTCTACCTACAAATGGAAAGTGCGGAAGCGAAGCTACAACTAGCGCGGTACGGAAAACACAACACGGTCAGAAACTCCGTACGACTGCTCGTCGTGACCACACAACACGGCTAGTCAACACAGACAGAGGGGACTCGCCTGGACAAGGAGCACTAGCTACGGAAAAATACTACCACTAGTCAAAGGTCAGGTGCGCCCACCAACGTCTTACCCTCAACCCAAGTCCTGACCCTCACGTCTCGTCAGAGCGAGGTAGGACACAAAGTACGCACAGTAACCGCCGTAGTCTGGCCGGACTACGGTCCCACGCCTGACCCCTCCAAGCGGTTCCGAGGCCGCACAGAGCGAGGTAGTGAGAAACATGACTGGCTGGCCTGCACCGGGTAGAACTCCTAACTGTCCTCAGCATTCCAGACCAACCACGAGAGCTCTTCAAGTGACTCAACGCCACTGTCCTAACCACCGTTTTCCCCTCAGCTCTAGAGTCCGCCTGCTAGGCTGCCAACTCGAGCACACTCGTAGCCCGTAGTACTCCCTCAACAGGCTCCCGAGGGCGGGGGTCCCAGGCAATGGTAACAACCTCTCACATGGGACAAGCCCTCAAGTGCCTCACACCGGGCGAAAAACTAATGTAGGGCCATACTAGAAAACTAGCATAGGTGCCACGAGTACAGTAAAAGAAACGAAAATGGCGAAGACTAAAACCTATCTCTCGGTTGAAGTCGCGACGCATCGGGCCGTCGTGACGCTGTCGCGGCGGCCGTAGCCGTCGCGACAAGATCGCGACCTCCAGAATGGTCGCGTCTTTAGCAGAGGGGGTTCTAGAGCGCTTCTTCTGGAGACCGCCCCAAAAACACCAAACGAGCATTCCACAGGGGGAGGGGAGCATGTTAACATGTAAGGAAAGCTGTAAATCATGCAAACCACCCATACAACCCCACAAACATGGATTAACAAGAATCTACGCTCGAAGGGGAAAAAACTCACTCAACCACGAGCATGGATCCTCACTCTCCCGCAACCACAAACCACGAGGAAAACACCCTCTCTAAGGGGAGGGGAGCATGCTTAGGGTGAGAGGATCAAGGGTCCTACCTCCACGTGAAGAGCAAACCCGTTGGGGCCTTCTCGTAGGAATGCCGCTCCTCCTCGCTCCAAATGACACGACCACATCCCCTGCACGAATGGAACAACACCCTACTCAGCATGGACACCTCGAGCTCAAAGAAACGCCAAGGAAACGCAAGGGAAGCTCGGAGGGAAAGAGAGGGGGAGAAGAAGGAGAGGAAGAGGGTGAGGGGAGAATGGGGCACGACGTTCGGTTTTAAACCGACGGCCCAGAACGCGACCGGCCGACCCGGCGCGACAACTAGCATGTCGCGACGCCCCTAGGCTTCGCGACCATGTCGCGACGGCCGTCCCCAGCGCGACCCCAAAAAGGCGGTCAAACCCCGAAGACCAGAAAAGTAATCGCGACGGGTGACCAGGCCGCGTCAACGCTGCACGTGCCTGACACCCGATCAGGCCGTTCTGACAGAAAGGACAGCAGTCACGTCTGTCAGAAAAACAGTCGCGACGCAGTCAGACGCTGCGACCAGGACGCTTCGGCCACCTGCCGCAATAAGAACGCGGCGGCCAGGTACGGCACGACCCAACACTATCACGGCAGGCGATCTGGCATGACCAAGTCACGGCCAGGGCACCTGTCGTGACTTGAGGACGGGGCCAAGGGCCCAAGGGGGCTTGGTCTTACATTATAGGCATCAAATTCATGTCGCGACGGGTGTGGCAGCTGCATTATGAAAGGCGTCCGGGATGGTGGATGCGATTCAGGATCTTATCGCGACGGCTACAACAGGCGCAACCTTATCGCGACGGCCTCCGGGGACGCGACCTTAACACGACGGCCATGCGGAACGCGACTCTCTTAACGCATCCGGCATGACCGCTGCGATCTAAAAGTCAAAAAGGCTATGCCCAGCAGTCGCGCACTTGAGAGCCTACGCCGGGAAATCATGACAAAATCCTATAATCGCATCCTTGTCAGCAGACACGATTTAAAAGGTCAAATCATAATTCCCCATAGCAGACAAGCATTGATAAGCCGATTGCCTCAGAAATTGCCCCTAAGGTAATCGCATCGGCCATTGCCACCGCGTTTCAAGTCGCGGCAACCCTGGTAGACGCGATCCCCTCATTATTGCGGCGTCCTGACAGGACGCGATTCAGGACATGACGGCCATCATGCGCATGTCCCATCAAAATTGACCTTTTGAAACGTGGCCTGCCACTCAGACGTGAGTCAATCCATGATGCGGCGCCCATGCCCGACGCGATTCAAGTCGCGACGCCAATGCCCGACGTGATTCAAGGCGCGGCCTGCCACCCAGACGCGATTCAGTTTCTTGTCGCGGTGATGTACCCGACGCGATTTCAAGAATCTGTTGCCTATAAATTAACCCCCGAGGGTCATTTGTAGGAGGGGGTTCCACAAAGCGGCGAAGCCCTGTCAGAATCTCACTCAACCTCTGGCCCCAAGAGCATCATCCACGTCGATCCATCCTTCTTTCCCAGAGTCTGACGCCGTCGTCTCCTTCCATTCCGCGTGAGGCGAGAGCGTCTTCCTCCACATCCTCCATCAATCCCGGCAACGGCCCGTCACGCCACACCAACATTTGGGGAAGCACCCCCCTCCCCTTTCTTTCCTTTTCAATTATTTCCTCTGGACCCCACGTGGCCATTTATTCCTTTACACAAACATATGCATGCATACACACACACACCTATATTTTTAGCGGTTTAAAAACCACATTCGATGAGTCCTCCCCATTTATTCGCTTCATTTATTCGTTTGGGATTCGATACTACACGTCTTATTGGCTAATCCCCTTATTTTCTTTGTCCTTTTGTCAGGGTAATCAAACGAGGAAAACGCCCTCTACCGCGGCCGACCATGTTCGTAGAGGAAGAAAGGACCCACATCATCCCCCGCGCAATCTCCCCTCTAAAGGTACGCTCGCGATCACTTCCTTCCCTGCACCCCTCGCGCGTGCATTTCCATTCGGCACCCTCATGTGCCTGGAGATCACGTTTATTTTAGCTTCCATCTTTTCCACCCGTTTTTCATTCTCCACCCCTCTTTGTGGGCCTGTTGTTCTTCGTCCCCTCGAAAAGGAGCGAAAAACATAACCTACAGATTGGCGATTACGGTGGGACCTCTTTTGCGTCTTCCTTTTTGATTACTCTCCTCCTTTGTGCCCCACGTGGCACATTCCTTTCTTTTCCCGCTTTATACTGTGTTTCATGCTATAGTTTTATTTTCTTTGTCTTTTTACACATCTCCGGCTTTCCTGCACTTCTTCTTCTATCCTCGGGTGGCTGTTGGAATCACGTCCAACATAGAGGACTCGTTCATAACGCGTCCACTGTGCCGGACGCATTTCGTTTTGCTGTTGCGACGGTTAAAGTCGACGCGTTCAGCTACCTTGTCGCGGCGGCCTTAGCCGACGTGTTCCCCTTGTCACGGCTGTTAAGGCCGACGCTTCTTGTATTCATAATCCTATTTTCTGCATCTTTTCTATTGACTACTTTTTACTGCTTTCGTTTGTTTTCGAGCGCTTGTTCGGAATCGCGTCTTACATAGAGAATGCGATTCAGGATTTGGTAACGCGTCCGCCTACCCAGATGCGTTACAGTTCTCTTGTCGTGTCGGCTAGGCCGACGCATTCTTGTCGCGGCGGCAGCAGCCGATGCGTCTCTGCCAGCAGTCATCCACAGGGACCAGGCGCGACACTGACAGCCTTCTGGGGTTCTCAGTTTAACGTCCAGGTGACTGGATGCGATTCTATAGTCACGGCGGCTGTCCCCGCCGCGATTCAGCCTGCTGACAGAAATGCGCCCCTTCTGCCATTTCTTCTATAATTGTTGCATACAGGGCATTCTTGCATCGGTCGGGGGACCTCCTTCCCTCATATCCTAGGCTCCACACACCCTTCCGGTGAAGGCAAGCTCTCCATTGGGCATTCCATCCTTTGGATCAGTGAACTTCTCCCGGAACCCCGTAAGACTCCGTACCCCGTGGATTCCCTCACGGCGGATCGAGCTGGCGGTACCACTTCGTTGACTCGGGTTAGCTATCCCATTGCGTGGTGAGAGATGATTCTAGTTGTACCTGAAGTTCCATGCTCTACCCAACTAGGATCTCACTTAGAGTGACACAAACTTTTCAATCCATTAATTAATTGTGAAACTCTTAAAAACATGCGCTAAGCATTCTAACTTGTTTGAGCCATCTTTGATTGATTAATCTTTGTTCAACTTATTGTCTGCTTGCCTTGTTAAAAATGGACCAATATTATCATGCCGATTTTTTATATGAGGATCTGAGGATAATTCAAGCATCCAGTCTTTTCAATCCCATGTCCGTCCATCTCACCATCGTGAGAGACAACCTTCCACTTCCTATGGGTATGTGCGCACACCGCGCACTAGCCTATCTGATGTCCCTTCATACCTCACTCCAATCAAAACCCGGCAAGAGCCTTCCCCCACCATGATCCAACAGTCCAAACTGTCCTGCATGCGCTCGATCAACTCACCCCTCAACAACTAAATTTGATCCAATCTTTAGTTGAGGGTGTGACTTCCTCCTCTTCTTCCTCTCCCTCTCCGTCTCCCAGGCACCCACCTTTGCACATTCCGGTGACTTCGTCACATTCCCCTGTACATTCTCCATCGCTTCGGCCCCCTAGCCATTTGCACTCTCGTGCTCTGGTCCAAACAGACCGCCCCTTAGGAAGGCCCACTAATTCAAGGCCACCCATATACCCCCTCACATGCCCAGCTGCAGCCTACTCCACTCCAAAGTGCTCTTCTCCAGAAATTGAATAAATTGGAGAATCAAATAAATAAGCTTTCAAATCGTCGCCGCCATGCCGGCTCTCCCTCAAATTTATATACATCCTTCGGAGATGCCAATGTACCAATTGTACAATGGGACGGGTAATCCTTACATCCATATCAAGGAATTCCTTTTATGAGTCTTCCCGTTGGCAACAAGACCCTATAACTCTGGCATATTTACTTAGAAAATCTCTTGACGGCCCTACACTCGAATGGTCTACTCTCTAGAGGCGAGGCAGGAGACTTCCGCCCTCTGCACAAAAGATTCCTTCAGAGGTATAAAGACTACGTTAGCCCTTATCTATCTGTCACGGATCTAGCATCTGAGAAGATGAGGGCCGACGAGATCTTTGTACAATTTTCTGACCGTTAGAGGTCAATGGCCACGAGAATACAACATGAGCTCTCAGAGTCAGAGAAAGTCAAAATAATCATTTCCAATTCTACTCCGAGGTTCAAGAACATTTTGGCCATGAATCAAATCACCTCATGGAGGAGCTCTACGAACAGGACGCTACATTCAAGCCCATCTATTGGACTCCCCAATCGTGGATCTTTTTGATCAAATTAAACCAAGAAAAACGGATCAATGGATGCCATACACCATCCACCTCACCACTATACAACATACATCCCGTGTATATCTCCACAAACTCCCATTTACCACAACATGCTGCCACAGACTCAACAACCTCCAACTGGGCCCTACGATGCCCCTATTTTTAATGAATAAGCTCACGTGCCTTACGTTGCACCTGCTTCGGCTCCCATGCCGATTCTCGTACCCCCACCACAACTGCCCCTACAACAACATCCACCTCCATCACAGCCTATTGCTCGGGCTGAAGTTGCCAATGTCGAACCCATCCAGGAAACCACTTGGTGCTACGACGATGAACCTTCCAAGGTCATGTTCGTACGCCATTTACCTACACCTCCTACACTGCCATCCATTATCATCAAACCTTCCATAATTAAGCCTCCACCCACCATTACGCCTCCCATTACGCCAACACCCTTGGTAGCCGAACCTGAGCAAATCTTCCCCTTCATACCCGTTACGCCTCCACAGGCCATACAACCCCCCATTACACCCACCAAGTCTACCCCGATCCAACAGAGCAAGCACAAGTTTTTAAGGAACAACAGGCGTCAACAAAAGTAGGAAGACCCGGGACCGGGCATGCTTTTTAAAATCCAAGATTGTATTCCTCGCATGCCAGCCATTGTTTCCATATCGGGCACATTCTGTAACGGCCCTGGATATCTATACCCCGATAAGGGTCCATATATCCAGATCTGTCTCCCGCGAACGGACCGAAGTCTCGCAAGGGATAGCTCGTACACATGTCCAGGAAGAATATAAAAGACAAACACAACAGTAAGAGACACAAGAAGGATATGTGCTCATATCTGCATATACAATTTACAACTATCCCATTACATTATTGCATGTCCAAATTAAAAAGAGTACAACTACCTGGGGCATACCCCGAGGGAGCACAAGCTCACACAACTCAACCAAGACTCCTGCTGGTGGTACAAGTCTGTCACGACACCTCCGCAAGCAACACCAACGGTAAACCCTGAAAAGAACTGTAAGGGAGTGAGCCTCAACAAGTCACTGGCTCAGTAGGGAACCACCCAAAACCACACACAACACAGGAGAACCTCAACCCCAACGGGTCTCACTGGAACACCGAAAGCCAAACCATTTCATGCTCACATAAAGCGTAATTATATCAATTCACACTAATTTCGGAAATAAGATGAGACAACGACAGAACTAGCACCACGCTACTAGTCTGCCCAATAACTGGAAAGCTTAGGCCACAAGCCTCACAGGCACACCACCTCAACAGCTGGTCGCCTGAACTGTAAACCACACAGGCAAAGCATTGCCTAAGCTACTAGCTTCACTGGCAAGCCTCTAAACATGTGAGTAACAAGATTGCTAACCAAGAGCTAATCCCATATACCCTTAAATCACGATGTATCGAATGTCACACTTAAGAAACAGGACTGGCTATCACGATGCCAATCCATCGCGCACTAAACCTTATATTTGGAACTTACCCAAGGAGGGTAAAACACAACAAGTGGAAGGTCTCACCGCATGGCCTCCACTTCACCACCTGAAAAGGCTAGTACTCAACGTACTACGAGAAACTAGTACCCACAAAAGGTACAGGTACCTACCACCATGAGGTACCACCACTGAAACATAAACACAACTGTGCCACCACATGGGCACATCACAACCAGTCAACTTGAACCGTCATTGCCTAATCATCACACTACTATATGCCATGCACATATTCATATCATGTAAACACCACACCAATTACGTAAACCATATGTAAACCACTCACCAACCACGTGGGCAGCATGCTCATAGAGCTTTATAGGTGCCAATGCACCTCTTACCAAGCCATGCACAATAAACGACGATAATCGGATAACCAAAACACCAAAAGCATGGAAAGAAAAACCCTCAGCTGTGATCGCAACAGAGGCCATGACCGCCTTCTGATCGCGACACCACGATATGACACGATAAGAAACCTTAACGCGACGGGTCCGCCTGTCGCTACCTAGTCGCGACAGCAGGGTCCGTCGCCTTCTCAGGCGAAAACCCTAATCCGGGAACCATCACCAGATCTTCCATGCAAACCACCCTAAACATGATTTCAACCCAGTTTTCATGCTCATTTCACCTCCTAGACATGGTATCTACTGTTTTACAGCAGTAAACAAGCTAACATGCAATCCACACAATCAACATGGTGGAATCTCCTTACCTTCACGAACAACACGCAATCCACGCATGGCGCGGTGTTTCCCCCACTCCTCGCGACGTCCTCGCGTCGAGAGCGCAACGAACACCACGCCGAAACGCCGAATCGCCCGCAGTAGCTCCTCCCCTGGGTCGAGCAGAGCTTGCAGAAGCTCTGTTCGGACAAACCTTTTAAAAACCACACAGCGGTTGGGAACGTGACGTACCTTCCCATCGCGACCTGATCGCGATGGACTAAGGCGTCGCCTTCCCAATACCGACATCAGCTCCACTCCATGCGCGACACGTGGCGCACATGCAGACGTCGACCCCATCGGCGGCAACCAGAACGCGACCCCTACTGCTGACGCGTTCAGAACGCGACCTACACCTCCGTCGCGTTCACATTCAGTGAACCAACGGGCACCATGAGCCTAACCTGCCGACCCACTAAGCTCCACACAACGCGCGGAAACCTCAACTAAGGGCCATTGACCCTATATTGGTCATGAGCACCAAACCAAAACCAATAAACGCAGATCCTAACTACCACTAATCAACAATCTGCGAAGATCCGAAAAACGCACTACGTTACATTACTATCACCTAAAAAGGAATGTCGTCCTCGACATTCAAAACGAGCGATAATAAACCACACTATCACCTAAAAAGGAACCAAGCCATATGCAGAGCTTCCTCTGCATCCTTCTTTCAAACCATTTACTCATTCTCATACTTGCTCTGCCTTCCCTTTCTTTTTAATTTATTCCCCCACTACTTTATTTTATGGATCCATTCTACCATTCATTACCTTTCAAATATAAGTGATTCTACCTTGCTATTTGCACTTTATCTCCTTGGACTGAACCTACTTCCACATTTTCCGAGCAATTCTACCTAGCCGATAGCGCTTTATTTGCTTGGGCTCGATCTATTTCCACAATTTTCCTGTTATGTTTGCAACCTTTCTCTCTAGGCCATTTTCTTGCTTAAATTCTTTCACTTTACATTATTTAAAATTTCAAATTTCTTGATGTTATTTCACTATTTATTTATCACCACTAACCATCATTTGGCTCAATTGCACCCAGATCTTTAAATTTTCTTTTAATTACTTAAACTTCAATAATCATGAATATTAAATCTTTCACGCTTCCGCTGCGCTACTCTGATCATACTAAACCTTTCACCAAATATTTCATGAATTCTGGATTCCCTTAATTCATTAATAACTTATCTCGCATCAAATTATACTTTCCACTAACTTTACATTTCTCTTATCATACATCAATACCACTTAATTGACTCCACTCATATTCTGCTATATCTGCTTTACACTAAATTCTAAATCTGATATATATCAATATTGATATACTTTTCCTTATATATATATATATATATATATATATATATATTATATTCTTTGCTTTAAACAATATTCTCTAATTGATTTAACAAACACAATTCATATCTTTTCACATCTTTTATTCTCATTGCTACATATACCCAAAATTCACCTTTACCTTTATTCAAGCCTTGCTCAATTATATGACATCAAATCTCGAAATTTCTTTACCAGTAACTAATTATATTGCTCCTTCCTTTTTCTACTCCCTTTCACTATATCTTAATCTGCTCACTACTCCTTAACTGATTTATTATAGCTTTACTTCAAATTCTAGAAATATTCTTATAACAAATTTATTTATTCATCCAAATCACCTTACTGCATATGATTACGCAAATTCTTATTGCACATTTTCTGAATTATTTAATTATCACCATTCAATAATCTACCATATTCTTTTTCTTCACCTATTTATTAATACAAACTTTATCTTTACTATCAATAGTATAACACCACTTCTGCAAAATTATTTCTCTTAACTAGTTTATTAGCTAACTAATTTCCAGGTATCATTTATGCTACAATCCTTCTTACTTTCCACCATAACTATAAACTGAAATTATTCTTTAAAAACCATGATTTATTCTACTTAATTTCTTTATTCCACATTACTATCTTACCACCAAATATAAACATTTCACTGTTACCGCTCATTCACAAATATCCATTCATAATCCACTTTACTCTTCTCCATTACTTTTCAATGAACTTAACCTTACCCTTTCTAACTTACATAGCTTCAACTTACTTTAATTATGTAAGTTTAACTTCAGATGGTTTCTAATACCAATTTCCCATTTTCTGCTTCCACAATTTACACACAAATACTAACATCACTATTCTTATCGTTAACACAACAATCATATACAATCTTTCTGCGAAATCTTTATCCACTGCCTTTTATTAACAAACATCTTTCTCTTATAAAATTCTCAGAAAAAATCTGACTTCCCACTGCTCTTTTACTCTCTCTTTAGTCAACCGGTCACCTTTACATCCACTTACATGAGTTTCTATATCAAACTTCCTATTATCCTTATTATTTATATCAGCATTACCCTTAAATTCATTACTGCACTTATTTCTAATCATAAATCACACTTTAAGAATCATCTTAATCACTGCTCCTCTTCTTACCAGCCTCTCATCTCAAGCTAGATTGCCTCACTTGATCATTTTAAACCTAACATGCCATTAATCATATTATTATCCAAGCAACTTCTTAACACTTTATTAATATAATCTCAAATACAATGACTATCTCTGCTACAATTTTCAACCACAATTCACCCATTTAACAGTTCTATTCACAAAGCCCTATTTCTCATCATGATACAATTCCCTCTATTATGCCATCACATCACTACTTTATACCTTTCTTTATCAACTCTGATTGTCATTAAAACACTTTTTAGTGAATTTTATAACTGAATGCACTAATTCTTTCAATTTCTATAATAGAATCTTTAATCAATTATATTAACCACAATCCAATAATCACTCATACTACACCACCAATCATATCTGCTATTACCCACAACTACTGATCTAACTAACTATACATACAATTCATATACCAAAACTCATATGGAAACCGTACTAAAAAGCACAGGAAACTACAGACTTACTACCAGCAGTGGATATTAAATCATGTATTGGGACATTGTAATCTTAATGTCTTTTCATATTCTAACTGGACCATTGCTCTGATACCAACTGTAATGGCCCTGGATATCTATACCCCAATAAGGGTCCATATCCAGATCCGTCTCCTGCGAACGGACCGAAGTCTCACAAGGGATAGCTCGTACACATGTCCAGGAAGAATATAAAAGACAAACCACAACAGTAAGAGACACAAGAAGGATATGTGCTCATATCTTGCATATACAATTACAGCTGTCCCATTACATTATTACATGTCCAAATAAAAGAGTACAACTACCTAGGGCATACCGCGAGGAGCACAAGCTCACACAACTCAACTAAGACTCCTGCTGGTGGTACAAGTCTGTCACGACACCTCCGCAAACCACACCAACGGTAAACCCTGAAAAGAACTATAAGGGAGTGAGCCTCAACAAATCACTGTCTCAGTAGGGAACCACCCAAAACCACACACAACACAGGAGAACCTCAACCCCAACGGGTCTCACTAGCAACACCGGAAGCCAAACCATTTCATGCTCACATAAAGCGTAATTATATCAATTCACACTAATTCCGAAATAAGATGAGACAACGGCAAAACTAGCACCACGCTACTAGTCTGCCCAATAACTGGAAAGCTTAGGTCACAAGCCTCACAGGCACACCACCTCAACAACTGGTCGCCTAAACTGTAAGCCACACAGGCAAAGCATTGCCTAAGCTACTAGCTTCACTGGCAAGCCTCTAAACATGTGAGTAACAGGATTGCTAACCAAGAGCTAATCCCATGTACCCTTAAATCACGATGTATCGAATGTCACACTGAAGAAACAGGACTGGCTATCACGATGCCAATCCATCATGCACTAAACCTTATATTCGGAACTTACCCAAGGAAGGGTAAAACATAACAAGTGGAAGGTCTCACCGCATGACCTCCACTTCACCACCTAAAAAGGCTAGTACCCAACGTACTACGAGAAACTAGTACCCACAAAAGGTACAGGTACCTACCACCATGAGGTACCACCACTGAAACACAAACACAACTGTGCCACCACCTGGGCACATCACAACTAGTCAAACCATAACCAGTGAGTCTCTCCGCTCACTAACCACCACAACAACTGTGCCAACACCATGGTACACCTCGATGAATAAAACCACAACTAAACACGCTACAACCTATAGCAAAGCACGAGCCGGAAAGCACGACGCCACCACACGGGACAGACTACTGGTTCATGATGCCTGTATCCAACTCGGACAACACAACATAAGAACTGCCTCTCAGTCTCGCAGTCACGATTGAAAGGTCCAACTCCAACTGCAACTCCACAACATAAGTAAAGCCAGAGAACTGTAAAGACCAACCAAACCACCACAACCTATAGGTCACACACCCTGCAAGCCCATGCCTGGCACCTTTAGAGACTCTGGCCCGAGCTCTCTAAAGTGAGGCACTGGTAACAGGACTAGCTAGGGCCCAGTATGTCTACTGGTGTCCGTAACCCCCAGCTACGAGCGCGCTACAAGTGACTAAACACAAATTCTCACAAGTCACTGTCCCACAGCCGTCTTTCCCTCGGCCGGACGACAACTCTCCCCGAGAGTGAGGTGTCCAGGAAGACGACAAGACCTCGACAGTACCACTGCACCCGGACAAGCCCCGAGCACACTCACGTGGCTGGCTCACACAAAACCTAGGGCTCCCAACTGAAGAGGCATTCCGGAATAGGCGCCGGACCAACAAACTCAGAAATGCACAATCCACGATATATATACTTATATATTCTTTATTACAAACCACAGTACAAATATCAAAAATAGCTTAACCTCGGTCACCCTGTGACCTATAAACCACCTCACAACCGATACACATGTAAACCACGATAACCATTTGCAAACTGGCCTATCATTGATCATCACATGACCTCCTTGCCCCATACATACCATATACACTAACTATACATAACTCTTACCTTACTTGCATTACTTTAATTAAACCATCTCTATTAGTCCACATAGCCACTACAAGACTGAGGCTAGGTTCACACTTGAACCGTCATTGCCTAATCATCACACTACTATGTGCCATGCGCATATTCATATCATGTAAACACCACACCAACTACATAAACCATATGTAAACCACTCACCAACCACGTGGGCAGCATGCTCATAGAGCTTTATAGGTGCCAATGCACCTCTTACCAAAGCCATGCACAATAAACGACGATAATCGGATAACCAAAACACCAAAAGCATGCAAAGCAAAACCCTCGGCTGTGATCGCGACAGAGGCCATGACCGCCTTCTGATCGCGACACCACGATATGGCGCGATAAGAAACCTTAACGCGATGGGTCCGCCTGTCGCTACCTAGTCGCGACAGTAGGGTCCGTCGCCTTCTCAGGCGAAAACCCTAATCCGGGAACCATCTCCAGATCATCCATGCAAACCACCCTAAACATGATTTCAACCCGGTTTTCATGCTCATTTCACCTCCTAGACATGGTATCTACTGTTTTTAAAGTATTAAACAAGCTAACATGCAATCCATACAATCAAACATGGTGGAATCTCCCTACCTTCACGAAGAACATCCACGCATGGTGCGGCGTTTCCCCCACTCCTCGCGACGTCCTCGCGTCGAGAGCGCTACGAACACCACGATGGAACGCCGAATCGCCCGCAGCAGCTCCTCCCTTGGGTCGAGCAAAGCTTGCAGAAGCTCTATTCGGCCAAACCTTTCTAAAAACCACACAGTGGTTGGGAACGCGACGTACCTTCCCGTCGCGACCTGATCGCGACGGACTAAGGCGTCGCCTTCCCAATCCCGACGTCAGCAAGCTCCACTCCATGCGCGACACGCGGCGCACATGCAGACGTCGACCCCATCGGCGGCAACCAGAACGCGACCCCTACTGCCGACGTGTTCAGAACGCGACCTACACCTCCGTCGCATTCACATTCAGTGAACCTACGGGCACAATGGGCCTAACCTGCCGGCCCACTAAGCTCCACACAGCGTGCGGAAACCTTAACTAAGGCCATTGACCCTATATTGGTCATGAGCACCAAACAAAAACCAATAAACGCAGATCCGAACTACCACTAATCAACAATCCGCAAAGATCCGAAAAACACGCTACGTTACATTACTATCACCTAAAAAGGAATGTCGTCATCGACATTCAAAATGAGCGATAATAAACCACACTATTACCTAAAAAGAAACCAAGCCTATGCAGAGCTTCCTCTGCATCCTTCTTTCAACCATTTACTCATTCTCATACTTGCTCTGCCTTCCCTTTCTTTTTAATTTATTCCCCCACTACTTTATTTTATGGATCCATTCTACCATTCATTACTTTTCAATTATAAGCGATTCTACCTTGCTATTAGCACTTTATCTCCTTGGACTGAACCTACTTCCATATTTTCCGAGCAATTCTACCTAGCCGATAGCGCTTTATCTGCTTGGACTCGATCTATTTCCACATTTTTCCTAGTTATGTTTGCAACCTTTCTCTCTAGGCCATTTTCTTGCTTAAATTCTTTCACTTTACATTATTTAAAATTTCAAATTTTCTGATGTTATTTCACTATTTATTTATCACCACTAACCATCATTTGGCTCAATTGCACCCAAATCTTTAAATTTTCTTTTAATTGCTTAAACTTCAGATAATCATGAATTTAAATCTTCCACACTTCCGCTACGCTCTACTCTGATCATACTAAACCTTTCACCAAATATTTCATGAATTCTGGATTCCCTTAATCATTAATAACTATCTCGCTTCAAATTATACTTTCCAACTAACTTTACATTTCTCTTATCATACATCAATACCACTTAATTGACTCCACTCATATTCTGTCTTCTGCTATATCTGCTTCACACTAAATTCTAAATCTTGATATATATCAATATTGATATACTTTTCCCTTTATATATATATATATATATATATATATATATATATATATATATATATATATATATATTCTTTACTTTAAACAATATTCTCTAATTGATTTAACAAACCCAATTCATATCTTTTCACATCTTTTATTCTCATTACTACATATACCCGAAAATTCACCTTTACCTTTATTCAAGCCTTGCTCAATTATATGACAACAAATCTCGAATTTCTTTACCATTAACTGATTATATTGCTCCTCCCTTTTTCTACTCCCTTTCACTATACCTTAATCTGCTCACTACTCCTTAACTGATTTATTATAGCTTTACTTCAAATTCTAGAAATATTCTTATAACAAAATTTATTTATTCATCCAAATCACCTTACTACATATGATTACGCAAATTCTTATTGCACATTTCTTGAATTATTTAATTATCACCATTCAATAATTTACCATATCTTTTTCTTCGCCTATTTATTAATACCAAACTTTATCTTTACCATCAATAGTATAACACCATTTCTGCAAAATTATTTCTCTTAACTAGTTTATTAGCTAACTAATTTCCAGGTATCATTTATGCTACAATCCTTCTTACTTTCCACCATAACTATAAACTGAAATTATTTCTTTAAAACACAATGATTTATTCTACTTAATTTCTTTATTCCACATTACTATCTTACCACCAAATATGAACATTTTCACTGTTACCGCTCATTCACAAATATCCATTCATAATCCACTTACTCTTCTCCATTACTTTTCAATGGACTTAACCTTACCCTTTCTAACTTACATAGCTTCAACTTACTTAATTATGTAAGTTTAACTTCAGATGGTTTCTAATACCAATTTCCCATTTTCTGCTTCCACAATTTACACACAAATACTAACATCACTATTCTTATCCTTAACACAACAATCATATACAAATCTTTCTGCTAAATCTTTATCCACTGCCTTTTATTAACAACATCTTTCTCTTATAAAATTCTCGGAAAAAATCTGACTTCCCACTCCTCTTTTACTCTCTCTTTAGCCAACCGGTCACCTTTACATCCACTTACATGAGTTTCTATATCAAACTTCCTATTATCCTATTATTATATCAGCATTACCCTTAAATTCGTTTCTGCAATTATTTCTAATCATAAATCACACTTTAAGAATCATCTTAATCACTGCTCCTCTGCTTACCAGCCTCTCATCTCAAGCTAGATTACCTCACTTGATCATTTTAAACCTAACATGCCATTAATCATATTATTATCCAAGCAACTTCTTAACACTTTATTAATAAATCTCAATACAATGACTATCTCTGCTACAATTTTCAACCACAATTCACCCATTTAACAGTTCTATTCACAAAGCCCTATTTCTCATCATGATACAATTCCCTCTATTATTCCATCACATCACTACTTTATACCTTTCTTTATCAACTCTGATTCTCATTAAAACACTTTTAGTGATTTTATAACTGAATGCACTAATTCTTTCAATTTCTATAATAAAGAATCTTTAATCAATTATACTTTAACCACAATCCAATAATCACTCATACTACACCACCAATCATATCTGCTATTACCCACAACTATTGATCTAACTAACTATACATACAATTCATACACCAAAACTCATATGGAAACCGTACTAAAAAGCACAGGAAACTACAGACTTACTACCAGCAGTGGATATTAAATCATGTATTTGGAAATTGTAATCTTAATGTCTTTTCATATTCTAACTGGATCATTGCTCTGATACCAACTGTAACGGCCCTAGATATCTATATCCCAATAAGATCCATATCCAGATCCGTCTCCCGCGAACGGACCGAAGTCTCGCAAGGGATAGCTCGTACACATGTCCAGGAAGAATATAAAAGACAAACCACAACAGTAAGAGACAACAAGAAGGATATGTGCTCATATCTGCATATACAATTTACAACTGTCCCATTACATTGTTACATGTCAAAATTAAAAGAGTACAACTACCTAGGCATATCCCGAGGGAGCACAAGCTCACACAACTCAACAAAAACTCCTGCTGGTGGTACAGTCTATCACGACACCTCCGCAAGCCACACCAACGGTAAACCCTAAAAAGAACTGTAAGGGAGTGAGCCTCAACAAGTCACTGGCTCAGTAGGGAACCACCCAAAACCACACACAACACAGGAGAACCTCAACCCCAACGGGTCTCACTAGCAACACCGGAAGCCAACCATTTCATGCTCATAATAAAGCGTAATTATATCAATTCACACTAATTCTGGAAATAAGATGAGACAACGACAGAACTAGCACCATGCTACTAGTCTGCCCAATAACTGGAAAGCTTAGGCCACAAGCCTCACAGGCTCATCACCTCAACAACTGGTCACCTAAACTGTAAGCCACACAGGCAAAGCATTGCCTAAGCTACTAGCTTCACTGGCAAGCCTCTAAACATGTGAGTAACAGGATTTCTAACCAGAGCTAATCCCATATACCCTTAAATCACGATGTATCGAATGTCACACTTAAGAAACAGGACTGGCTATCACGATGCCAATCCATCGCGCACTAAACCTTGTATTCGGAACTTACCCAAGGAAGGGTAAAACACAACAAGTGGAAGGTCTCACCGCATGACCTCCACTTCACCACCTGAAAAGGCTAGTACTCAACGTACTACGAGAAACTAGTACCCACAAAAGGTACAAGTACCTACCACCACAAGGTACCACCACTGAAACACAAACACAACTGTGCCACCACCTGGGCACATCACAACCAGTCAAACTATAACCAGTGAGCCTCCGCTCACTAACCACCACAACAACTGTGCCAACACCATGGTACACCTCGACGAATAAAACAACAACTAATACACACTACAACCAATAGCAAAGCATGAGCCGAAAAGCACAACGCCACCACATGGGACAGACTACTGGTTCATGACGCCAGTATCCAACCCGGACAACACAACAGAAGAACTACATCTCAGTCTCGCAGTCACGACGAAAGGTCCAACTGCAGCTCCACAACTCAGTAAAGCCAAAGAACTGTAGAGACCAACCAAACACCACAACCTACAGGTCACACACCCTGCAAGCCCATGCCTGGCACCTTCAGAGACTCTGGCCCAAGCTCTCTAAAGGGAGGCACTGGTAACAGGACTAGCTTGAAGGATCGAGAAATGATGTGGACAAGATCTAGAAGGGGGGGGTTGAATAGATCTATGCCAACTTTGCGGAAAGCTTATCGATTTAGAAAAACTCTTTGAATCAGAGACAATTTGATAAACGAATTTCACAGATCTGAAGAGAAATTAGTGAGTTGTGCAAAAGGTGTGTGTGAACTATTTGATTAGATGAATTTGAATGATCCTATGCATGCATCTAACGAAAGGTAAATTCAAACCACATCAGACCAATGCACAAGGATTTTTAGGTGGTTCGGAAATCACACCATGTGATTCCTACATCCACCCCTCACAAGTGAGGATCCACTAAACAACTTAGTACACCACACCCACTGGAGTCTGACAACTCCAACAACCTGAGTTTACAACTCACACAACCTCTAGAGTAAGACTACTCTAGAACCCTGAGCAAGACTGCTCAACAACACCACCTTGAGTACAAGACTCAAACCACTAAGCGGAAGGCTCACAAACACTTGCTAGAAAACACACAAGACTCGATCCTCTAGCAATAGATCTAGTCTAACAGGAGTTCATTCATGAGACTTATGCACAAACTCTTGCACAATCTCACAATGACTCAGAAGAGACAAAGAGAAATGACAAATTGTATTGAAAGTCCTTGCTCTTCAACTATACTCCCTTGTAGAAGATCGAATTGGGAAGAGGCTTGAGTTCTTGAAGTCCCTGGCCGATGCTCTGCACTATGAACTTTGGGATCTTCCTTGAAGTCTTCTCAACGATTGCTTCCACTTGATATGCTTCCTTGAAGTGATTCAATTGCATCTTCAATGATCAAACTCCACTTCTCATGCTTGGACAGATGAGAATTGGCTTGAGGAATCACCAGGAGAGCAGGAGCAGGGAGGAGAACTCTTCTTGCCGCCAATAGGAGTTCTGAGAGGCTCTGAAAGGGTTCTCTTACGTTGGATGTCTAATTGGAGGGTATTTATACCCAAAATAGTCCAAAGGTAACCTTAGGGTATGTGGGCACAAGATCCAAGGCCGATCCATCAATTCCCTAGGGTGCCACGTGTCCAGACAAACTTTAAGTCACAAAGTTTTCGGAGTGTGTCGACCTGCCCATAGGGTGTGTCGACACAGTGTCCCAGACTGGGCAAAACATTCCCTGGGAGAGCCATATAGTGTCGACACTATTCATCTCGTGTCGACACACAGGTGAATACTGCAAAACAGGCCTTCTGGGAGAAGTCTCTAGTGTCGACCTGACTGCATCTGGTGTCGACCTGATGTAGAAGCCTGTTGATATGTTTCTCTGGGATCTATCTCTAGTGTCGACCTGCCCTGGTCTAGTGTCGACACTAGTTGACCATTTCTTCATCTTTTGGCTTAGGTCTTGGAGCATTGTGTCGACACCATGTGGGGTGTGTCGACACTACCCTTGCAATAAATGTTTGTCCCTGAGAAATAAACACATAAATCATTAGTCAAATGTATTATCATGAATATAAATGATAAATGTGTTTGGAAACATGCTTTTTGTAATATAGTTATTTCATGTATGATGTATCTAACATGTTCCAGTTATTTTGCATTAAAATCACACATTGTCATCATCAAAATATGGGGAAATGAATTGTATTCACACTCAACCCAACAATCTCCCCCTTTTATGATGGCAACATTAAATCCATATAAAGTGAAGTTTCGATGAATTGTGATTTTAAGCATTTTGTTTATTTAACACTCAGTTTGAAAAGCATTGATTGGCATTGAGTGATGTTTCATTTCCTTTTATTCATACTTGTCAAAGACCTTTGAACATTTTTTTTTTTAGTACATTTGAAAGTTGCACACATGAAAGACACAATGTTACTAGAAATGAGCTATTTTCACACAAAGGTCAAGCAGCTTGACAAGCATTCATACATTCATATTCACATTCATTCAAAGAATTTTCAATCACATTGAAGACACAAAATTTCTATTCATTTCATTCAAGAATATGAACATTACAATTTTTCAAAAACACATTTCAAAAACTTTCTTTCTTGCTATCTTCTCCCCCTTTGACATCATCAAAAGAAATGACATTAGGTGGAAGGAGGGAGGAGGAATGGGTAGCAAGATGGTCTCAATATCCGTCAATCTTTTCTCCATAGAAGTCAAACTGAACTTCATTTGAGCTTGGATAGTTGAGAGTCTGGTATGTAAGAGATGTTCCATTCTTTCTGAATTCTCTGACATGGTTGCTTGAAGCCCACTGAAGTCAGCTGAGATGGCTGAGAAGATGAAGAGGAACAGCTGTCCCACCATGTCTGTGCAAAGATTTGAATTCCTTTTTCAGATCAGACATTTCTTCATCAATATGAGCAGATAAGTTCTTCATGCTCTCCAAGTCATCTACCAGATGAGCAAAGGATAATCTGGTCTTAGAAATCTGAGAGAGTGTTTCTTTGGTGTTAAAAACATCAGCTTGGGAATTTGCCAAAATTCCCTGAAGAACCCTTTCCAACTTCTCTTGATGTTCTTTCAGCTCAATTGAAGCATCTGCCAGGGTTCCAATCAGCCTATTAAACCTTTGAACTACATGGTCTGAGGCTACTTTTTGCTCAATGAACTTGCAGACATTGTGTTCTCTAACCTCTGTACCTTCAACTCAAAATTTTCTGTCATTTGCTGAATAGAAGTGTTCAAGGCATCAAATTTTTCATTTAGAAAAAGTACAACTCTGGTGGAACAGAAGGTCCACCAAAGGATGTGGAGGCTTGAACTTGAGGTTGTGGAGAAAAAGAGGAAATTTCCATGTTAGGGTTTAGTGAGGAAGAGGGCTGAAGTTGAGGTGAAATTGGGGCATTTAGGGGTACATCAACTTCATTCTCAACATGAAGCTGATCCTCATTTACTGGAGGTTGGTCCTCATGAGCTGGAGGCTAGTCCTCTTGAGCTGGAGGCTGGTCCTCTTGAGCTGGAGGCTGGTCCTCTAGAACCACAGGGGCCTCTCCTAACCTGATCACCCTCTAGCCTAAATCCCATAAATTTTTGAACATGCTTGAAGCAGTAGATGTTGGATTTGGGAATGGCCTGAACGATTTCTTTTCATTGTCCAAGACACACCAAAATGCTTGAAGACTGGAGTTAAGTGGGCTGCATAAGGAAGAGATCTATGGAGATCTTTCCTGGTTGTCTCGGAAATATTTGATACATTATGACATGGAGATTGACCTTGATGTCCTTTTTCATGCAATATATCACAAATCTTTGAATATCTGTGAGTCTATCCCTGCCACCACCTTGAGGGGTTATGATAGTGGTGAGAATGTGATGGATAAGTCTCAACACAGGTGAAAAGTTGTTTGTGTTGAACTTGGTGACATGTGTCTGCTTGGGATCAGACTCATCAGCTTGCAATCCAGTCAACATAGTGTAAGCTTCATGAAGGTCAAACTCAACATTGTGGTAATCGGCTCCTTCATCTGGAATTTTGAAAAGAGTGGCTGCTAAGGCTGTGGGCATATCAATAACAACACCTTTGACCTCAGATTTGTAACCGACATCAGTGCATTCCAAATTCATGTAGAATTCTTGAACAAGACGAGGATAAATGACCCGAAATTCAGAGATAAACGGTAACCAAGTCTGAATGAGAAGAAACTGCGGATTTCAGGAAATGCAGCTGCTAACTGAGTATCTGCCAAATCACTGCCCTAGGTTTCAAAATTATCTTCCCTTCACTAACTGGCTTGGAAGGGGTGGCCTCAGAAGATGAGGAGGATGATTCCTCAGAAGCATCAGGAGAAGAGACCAAGATTCTTCGTCTAGGGTTTGCTGATTCTCTACCTCGACCAGAGAAGTCCTACCTCTCTTAGTAGACGAAGGGGATGCAGAGGAAGGCCCTGGCTGCTCTGCAGGGTCATGGCGCCTCTTGCTTCTCCCTTTCAGTAGGAGGAGCATCGTCTGCTGGAATGGGCCTAGCTGTAGCCCTGGATCTTGCTCCACGGCGAGGGGCCTGCTTGTGTGTCATGGGAGCAAGAGAGAGTGGAATAGTAGAGTATGGAGAGAAAGGAATGAAAGAAGAAAGACATGGATAGGTTGGAGGAGGGAAGAAGGTGAAATGCTCGCCGGATTCAAAGGTGGAAGATGGTCATCGGGTCGACCTGTAGAACAAAGAGGGGTTTTCAGAGGTACAATACCCCGCAGGTACAATCTGACCTTAACCGACGCCCACGGCTTAAATTACTCTGGCAGGGGGTCAGTGTCGACACTAGAAGAGGTTAGTGTCGACCTGAGCTAAAGTGTCGACACTAGATGTAGGCAGTGTCGACCTGACCTGATGAAAATTTAAGATATGAGAATGGGAAAATTGGTGAGCTTGGGAACACCTTTAAAATGATAAATAATGAGTGGAATTAACATTTCAAGGATTTTTAGAGATTTAAAAATTCATTTGTCATATTTTCAAAAATTCAACACATTTCAAGTTTTACACAACGTCCAACAGGATATGAGCATTCAGTGACTTAAGTCAATAAAATGATGATTTGAGGTATATAATACATCTAACAATCAACTACAAACTACCACATTCTTCAAATCCAAAGAAATAAGACATCTTTAGACTGAAATCAAGTGTGTTGAAAGTAAACAACTTCTTAAAACAACTTGATGATGGATAGAGATGTTCTTTTAAACTTCTCTTTTGATAGATATTTTGTTTTTGAATCAAACTATCAAACGTGATAAATCTTGTTCACTCAAGAACTAATGCTTTTAACACACCATAGTCCCTGGATACTAAAGATTTATCATTATCAAGTTTCAAAGGGGTAAATGATGACCTTTTAACATGAAAATGTACGTTTATCAAATGCCAATATTTCCAGTTACTCAGTCATCATCAAAAGTATAGGGCATATTTATTTTGTTTTGCATTTATTTTTAATTTTGACCCCTTTTGAACAGAGATAGCAGTAATGCCTCATGACATACATGGCACTTCATTCATTGTGAAGGTGTGTAGTTTCTCAGCATATGTGCCATTGCTCTGTTGAATTATCATTTTGGAGAGTTTTGTAAGATAGAAATCATTTATATCCAACATCAGTTGAAACAAAGAAATGTTTAAATTCAAGGCACACATTATCCTTCAGACTTTGAAAGTGATTTGACTTCTGTAGTTTTGAAGAATATAGGTAAGAGTTGACAAATCAATATAGTAGATCACTCAAGAAAATCATTTTAAGACTCTAGACACCTGAATGAGGACATCATGCAAGGAAATTGATGTAATGCAAGAGAGTTTTGAATTTTTCAAAAGAGATGACTTGTGAATTCTGTAGCTCCCCTGAGATGATGATGCCAACAATTTTTCATCAAAGTAAAGATATGCAAGTTTTTGAAGTCAGAAAAGATTCTCTTAATAATTAAAGCTCCCCCTCAACAATTGCATATTTATTTCTTGGTACCTGGCAGAGACATACTCTCGCATAGTGAAAGTGTCCAGACAATCATAACTTGTCTTCTCCAAGTCACCATTTGATATACCAAGAAATTCAACACAATGTGAGTTGAAGAGTCCACTGTCAAAAGAATGGAAGTGAGATGGAGAGAGATATGAGCATATAATCAAGGAAGCAAGAATAATAATGATGCAAAGAACTCCCCCTCAAAAGATGCTAACACTCAACCCAAACTCAATGAGAGAGATAAGAAAATGGACATTTACAAAGGCCAGCTCTCTCCTCAAAGATGAGAATCTACTATCAGGAAGAGGTTTGGTGAAGATGTCAGCAATTTGTTTTTCAGTTTCTATGAAGTGGAGTTCAAAGGATTTCTTTGCTACCTCATCTCTCAAGAAATGATGCATAATTTCAATATGCTTGGTTCTTGAATGCTGAATGGGGTTCTTAGACAGATTTATGGCACTTGTGTTATCACATAGAATGGGAACACAACCTAAGTCTTGTTATAATCAAGAAGTTGATGTTTCACCCAAAGAATTTGAGTTTCCACATCTACCTGCTGCAACATACTCAGCCTCTGCAGTTGACAGAGCAACTGAATGTTGCTTTTAGAAGCCCAAGAAATTAGGCACCCACTAGTATAAACACAAGCCTTTTACTTTTTCTATCTAATTTACATCCAGCAAAGTCAGCATCACAATAGGCAATCAAATCTAACTTGCAACCAGCAGGATACCAATTCCTAAATCACATGTTCAACAAGATATTTGAAATTCTTTTAACAGCTAACATGTGACTTTCCTTAGGATTTGATTGAAATCTAGCACCAAACACACACTAAACTGAATATCAGGTCTAGAAGTTGTAAGATAAAGTAGAGACCAATCATACCTCTGTAGGTCTTTAGGTCTACTAACTTACAAGAGAATCTTCTTAGTTTGGCATTAATTGGAATGGTGTGCTTGAATGCTTGAGTTCTGAAAGTCAAACCTTTTCAAAAGTTCCTTGACATACTTGGTGTTGACTGATGAAGATTCCCTCATGTGTTTGGTTAACCTGCAATCCCAAGAAAAACTTTAGGTCTCCATTAAACTCATTTCAAATTCATTTTTCATTGATTTGAAAATTCAGTACACAGGCTTTTATTGGTTGATCCAAGATTATGTCATCAACATAAATTTGGACTGCAATTATTTGTTTATTGACTATTTTTGTGAACATGTTTGATCACCATTTCCTCTAGAATATCCTTTTTCAAGTAAAAAAGAACATTTTTTTCTTTGTGGAGTTAGTGTTTCTCTCTCTAGAATCCTAGAGAGAGAAGGTCTGGGTTTCCTGTTTCGCCTAGGGTTCCTCGTGGGCGCCGCCGGCCCTTGTGGCCGCGATGGCGGAGGCCGCGGCGGCGGGGCCTCATGCTCTTGCCTCCGGTGGCCTCTCTTACGCTCGGCTGTGGCTGCCTCCTTGGAGTTGCCATCACTACAGTCGTTGTGCACGAGCCATCGTTCACGGATAAGGGGGAGCCAGCCGTTTTCTTCTCCCGCGAGGAGATGGAGGCCTCGCTGCTTCCTTTAAGTTTGCTGTCGTCGCTAAGGCGGCCTATGGAAGACCTCCCATCCCTGTGATCCGGACGCACTTAACATCCAGGTGTAGTATCAAAGACCCGTTTCTTATTAGTGCTCTGGATAACTGGCACTTGCTCTTGCGGTTCACGAATCATGAGGATTATCTTCGGGTGTTGTTACGTGAAGCTATTCATGTGCAAGGAAAATTGTTTCGATTTTTTAAATAGACTCCTCTCTTCAAACCCTGGAAGAGCCATCTGTTATTCCTGTGTGGGTAGATCTACCTGCGTTGCCGGTGAATCTCTATCAGAAAGAATTGTTGTCGTCTATTGCAGCTAATGTTGGTCCAGTCCTTCAGATCGCGCATGCGACCGAGCTTCTCTTAAACACCAAAGCAGCTAGGGTATGTGTTGAAGTCGACCTCCTTAAACCACGTCCAGATAGAGTCTGGATTGGTATGAGACTTGGGTGGGTATTGGCAACAGTTTTATATCTGAATATTCCTGATTACTGTTCGACATGTCGGCGTCTGGTCATATTAAGGAGAAGTGCAGAGGGGTACAAATACAGATCAAAGTCGTATTGTCCCTGAGTCTAAGGAAACGGAGCCTGCCAAAAAGTCTGGGTACGGTAGCGGCGACTGTCACCAAGGAACCGAACGTGCATGGGAATCCCATGCAGGATTGCACAATTAATGCTCCGTCATCGGCTGAGGGGGACTTGGCGTGTCCGGGGGGTTTTCTCCAGTGGATCCCCAAGGTCAGGTGCACGTGGTACATCCGAGTAGTGATGAGGGGATGCTTCCAGTTGTGGATTCTGATCAGGTTAGGGCCAGTCATGGGTGTGCAGCTACAGGGTGTACCGCAAGGCATTGTGTTACAGGTGGAAGGCCCAGAGACTCAGGAATTGCACTTGCCTCAATTATCCATGTGGATGTTGGTGGTGCCGATTTGATGGTCGAGAATCGTCCTAAGCATTCTGTTGACGCGGAGTGCATGAACGATGCGGCTTCGGAAGTGTTGGTGTTCAAGGTGATCGTGGGTCGGTCTGTGGGCTTGATACGATGTCCTTGGCGGCTATGGATAACTGTCTAATGCCTATGAACTCAGCTGTCCTGGTGGATAAACCGAAGAGAACCGGTTATTACCAGAGCGCGTGCTCGATCGGAGGATCGGGGTAAGGATCCAATTTATAATGAATTCTGTGATGTTTGGAATGTTAGAGGCCTTGGGAATGTTGCATCAAAGAGATATCTTCGGAATTTGGTATCTCAGGTTAATCCTTCTCTGGTGGCGGTGTTCGAACAAAACAGTCAATGGAGAAGGCTGCGAGAATAGCGACTTCGTTGAAATTGGATAATATATTGGTAATTTGGCAGAATCTAAGATCTGGGTTTTCTGGGAGTCTTCTTTAAATTTAGTTCTGGTGGACAGGTCGGATCAGTTATCACTTTAGGCGTGCGTACGGGTGCAGTGTTTTCTGCCTTCATTACTTGTGTCTATGCCTCTTGTGACTATGGTCGTCGTCGTACCCTATTCGATGATCTGTCGCTTTTGGTGTTTCGCTGGATGTCCCTTGGCTGTTGGCGGCGACTTCAACTGTATTGCCCATCCTTCCAGAAAGTTGGTGGTATATTTGGGAATGACTCAGGTATGATTGATTTAATGGTTTCTTATCTGCCTCCGGTCTGTTTGATGCTGGGTATGTGGGGCCAACTTTTACTTGGTCCAACAACCGAACTGGTTCTGCCAATATTCGGGCCAGGCTGGACCGGTTTTGATTAATGAGAAATTGCAAGACATGTGGCCGAATTTTGTGGTGAACCATCTGAAGAGAGGTCCGTCCGACCACTGCCCACTGGCAGCGTCTTTTGCTGGGTCGTCTAGAGGGCCTAGCCGGTTTACATTCCAAAACATGTGGATTTCCCATGATTCCTTCTTGCAAGGGGTGATCAATGTATGGAATGGTACTGTTGTGACAGCGGTTTAACCCTTTAGTCTGTTTGCAGGTGAAGCTCAAGGCGGTTAAAACAGTACCTTAGGGTTTGGAACAAGGAGGTTTTTGGCAATGTCTCGCAGATGGTGTTGTTGGCTACAGAGAATGTGGAGCGCATGCAATACGCCTTTGATGTTTCACCTACTGAAGGAAATAGGTCGGCTCTGTCGGCAGCCAATGCCAATCTCTACCAGGCTTTGGGTAGGGAGGAGACTTTCTGAGACAGAAGGCTAGGGTGGATTGGCTGAGCAGTGGTGATAGGAATACTTCCTTCTACCACGCTACTGTTAAATGCAATAGGCGAAAAAGCTACATTCATCGACTTAAACTGCAGCCGTTCGAGGATTGGTGTATGGATCAGGATGTTCTGAAGTCTGAAGCTATTAATTCTTTCAGCAGCTCCTGACTACTGAGCCACATGAGGTTGATTATGAGCTTATTGCTAACATCCCGGAAATTATTACAGCGGAACAAAATAATGTTCTGGCATGGTGCGTCGTCCGAGGAGATCAAGGATACAGTTTTCTCGATGAATGCTCATGGGCCCCGGGACCGATGGTTTTTCAGGTTTATTTTACACCCATTGCTGGGATACTGTTGGGCCTGATGTTATCTCTGCTGTTCAGGGTTTTTTTGCAGGTTTTAGCATGCCGAGGGGATTATCCTCGTCTCTGATTGCCCTCATTCCAAAGGTGGAGGTTCCCAACTCTTTTGCTGAGTTTCGCCCAATCTCTCTATGCAACTTTGTTTACAAGATCATATCCAAGATCATCTGCGGGCGCCTTACTCCGATATTGCCTCTATAATTCGAAGAATCAAAGCGCGTTTGTGAAAGGTCGCTATATCCTGGACAATGTCTCTCTCGGCATCTCCTGTGTGATCTGCCCGAAAAGTCAGGGGGTCAATATATCTGCTTGGCTGGCGAAAGTTATGACCGCATGGAATGGGACTTTCTCTCTATTTGGTATCAGGTCTTGGGCCGAGTGGGACGTCTTTATTGGTATGCTGCTTTCCAAACGGCTGGTCGTCTGATTCTTAATGGCTCGATGCAGGTGTACTTCTTCAATCATTCCGGGCATTCGCCAGGGCGACCCATTAGCTCCACCTTTTCATCATTGCTTCTGAAGTGCTCACTAGGGTTTGTCAGATCTTTTTGCCAAGGGCCGCATCAATACTTTAGTAGTCCTCGTGGGTGCGTACAGTATCACATCTTCTTTATGCGGATGACACTCTCATTTTATGAATGCGGGGCTCTCCAGTGTGAGGTGTTTCCTTCAATCCTGAAGAAGTATGAAATCAGCTCTAGGCAAAAGGTTAATGCCTCCAAAAGTGGGTTCCATCTTCCCATAAAACGCCACAAATTGTAGCGTCTCGTATTTCTGCGGCAACTGGTTTTTGCCACCATACTGGTGCTATGAGATATCTGGGGATCCCACTACGGGCAGGCAGGTTAAAGGTGAAAGATTTCAAATTTCTTGTGGACACTGTAACGAGGAAATTGGCAGGTTGGCGGGCAAGAATTCTGTCTCAAGCGGGTCGCGCGGTCCTTATTCGCTCAGTGTTAATGAGTATTCCGATTTTTTTAGCCAGCTCGACTTCCATTCCAAAATCAGTTTGTAATCAGGTGAACGGCTGTGTGCTAATTTCTTTTGGCAGGGTGCAGACGGCTTGCACCGGAAACACTGGGTGGCGTGGCCGGCCTTGCAAAGACCTTTTGAGGAGGGGGGTCTAAACTTCAGAAATCTGAGTGACCTCCAGGTGGCAATGGCTACTAAACAGATCTGGAACATCATCCATGGCGATCTTTATGGTCTTCGTATGGTAAACAGAGGTTTCTCAAAAACTCTCACCTCAGGATATCGTTACGCCTTTCCCATGGGCGTCTCTAAAAAGTATTTCTTTGCTGCGAAGGAACAGATTTTGTCGCAGAGTCGTTGGCTTGGAGGTGATGGAGCTACAGTTAACTTTTTAAAAGATAATTGGATTGGTTCTACTCATTAATGGATGTTTTTCATGGCAGCTCGGTCCTTACTACACTGCATGATGATACCAGTGTGAAGACATGGTGGCGGATGTCAATAATCCTATTTGGTCTATGCTTAATGTGACCCCTCGATACGTGAGCACCTTATTGTGGATAGACAGGATCAATTTATCTGGGCCCTTACTTCTCATGGTAATTTCAGCATTAAGTCTGCTTACAATTCTGTTTTCAGACATGGAGTGACTCGTGGCTCTTGGGTGAAATTATGGCACTTTAGTATTCCACCTCGGCCGGCCATTTTTGCATGGCGCCTTTTGCATAGAGCGGTTCCTGTTGACTCTCGAATAGCAGATAGTGGTATTGCTTTGGTGTCCAGGTGTTCTTACTGTCAGGCTTCCTCTTTAGAAACTTTGGATCATTTGTTTATTGACAGTGAACTTGCTAAAGATTTGTGGTCTTGGATCGCCCCCTTTCTTAGTACAAGGTTAACTGGAGTCCGCATATACTATCAGGATTTGGAGTGTGTTGTCACATACTTCAATGAGTTCACCATTACAGTTTGTGGGGTTGGTTACTTGCATTATGATGCTTTGGGAGTTGTGAAGTGTCGCTGCTCAGCTCGGATGGAGGGCATCCACCGATCGCTTGTGTATATCACACGAACAGCTCTCTCCACTGTTCGTTCACTGCTCGCAGATGTCAACTTCAAGCGCTCGGTTTCACCCATGGATGGTGCTGTGCTGCATTCTTTCGACCTCCAGGTGAAGACGCGGGTAAAGCCTCCTGTGAGTGTAAAATGGAATCCTCCGTTACGAATTATTGTTTAAATGTTGATGGAGCGTCCAGAGGTACCGGGTGAGTGTGCTGGGGGCGGCTGCATAAGAGATGTTCATGGTACTTTGTTTGTGGATTTGCTTTCTATTATGGCTGTGGTAGTAGCATATTGGCAGAAGCTAGGGCACTTCATGATGGTTTAAGGCTGGCTACTGACCAGGGGCTGCGCATATCTATTATCTATTCAGATTCGAGTTCCCTCATTAAGGGATTTACAGCTGGCAGGTTTCCTCATTGGGAGATTTCCCTTGGTGGCGGGGGATAGGTGAGATGATTCAGTTTTACCAGCCTGTTATCATGCATTCTTTTCGGGAGGCTAATCAGGTAGCGGACTTGTTGGCCAACTTCGCTTGCAGCAATAAGTCGAATTTCATATTCCTGGACTGCTCTTCTCTCCCAGCTATTACCAGGGGCTCTTTATTGGTAGATAAGACCGGTTGCCTAGCTTCCGGCAGGTTTAAGGTTACTTGTTGTATCACGTTTTCTTTTCCTTCATTGGTGGGAGTTTTTGAATGGTGTCGGGTGTACTTCATTGACTTTATAGTAATAAAATTTCCCATTGGTGTTCGTGGGTGGAGTGATAACACCTTCTCCTGTTGGGAGGAGGTGCACTCTGCCTGCCGCTGACCCTATGGCGGTTTTTGTTAAAAAAAAAAAAAGTAAAAAAGAACTCAAACGGTCATACCAAGCTCTTGGAGCTTGTTTAAGACCATAGAGAGCCTTATGAAGCTTGAACATAGTTAGGATGTTTTTCATTTTCAAATCTAGGAGGTTGTTCACAAAAATATTTTCCTTTATATACCCATTCAAAAATGCACTTTTGACATCCATTTGAAAAACTTTAAATTTCATGGAGGATGCAAAAGCAAGGAAAATCCTAACTGCTTCTAGTCTAGCTACAGGGACATATGATTCTTCAAAGTCAATTCCAAATTCTTGATATACCCCTTTGCAACTAGCCTAGCTTTATTTGTAATGACTTGACCATTTTCATTCAATTTGTTTCTGAAAACCCATCTAGTGCCAATGACTATTTGGTCACTAGGTCTAGGTACTAATTCCCATACTTGATTTCTTTCAAATTGATGAAGTTTATCATGCATGGCATTAATCCAATCAGAACTTGATAAAGCTTCATCAATTGACTTTGGTTCAATTTGGGAAATTAGAGCTAGTGGGTCTTCTTCAATATCATGCAGGAATGATGATTAGTCCTAACTCTATCATTCAAATTACCAACGACATTTTCCAATGGGTGATCTCTCAAAAATCTAGGCTCAGAAATTACCTGTTGAGGGGTACTTAGATCTAGAACAACATTACCTGATCCACTTAAAGATGGTGACTGGATATTCAAGTTCTCACCAATGTCTTCAAGTTCCTCACAGTTGGTGAATATCCACAATGAAATCATCCTCTTCGCTGTCTTGTCTTTCCTGCAAGATTTAGAACTATTAGTTGAAAAGGAATTTTCATCAAAGATAACATGTGGAGACTCTTCAACATTTTGTTTTTGAGAGAGTAAACTAAAAGCTCTTGACACTTCAGAATAGCCAAGAAGATGGCTTCCTGACTCTTAGCATCAAACTTGTCAATATTTTCTTATGTTGTTATGAACAAAGCATTTACACCAAAAGGTTTTGAAATAAGATACAGTTGGCTTTTTATTTTTCAATAATTCATAGAGGGTTTTTCCTGATTTTTGGTCTGATCAAAGCTCTATTTAGAATGTGATTTGTTGTGTTTACAGCTTCAGCCTAGAAGGATTTGGGCAAATTGCTTCTAAGAGCATAGATCTAGCCATTTCCACAGAGTTCTATTCTTTCTTTCCACAACTCCATTTTGTTCTGGAGTTCTTGGTGAAGAAAACTTGTGAAATATGTGAATTCAGCACATAAATCAGAAATGATTTATTTTCAAACTCACCCCCCTGATCAGTCAAATGTTTTTGATTTTATATGAATAATTGTTAAGACAGTGTACAGAAATTCCTGAACTCAAGGCAAGTATCACTTTTGTGGGACAAGAAAATACCGAAGTAAATCTGGTAAAATCATCAATGATCACAAACCATATCTCTTGCCACTTAGACTTAGAATTCTTGTTGGGCCAAAGAGGTCCATGTGAAGTAATTCTAGTGGCCTAGATGTGAGTACCTCATTGAAAATTTTAAAAGATTTCTGGTTTATTTTCCTTGGCACAAATCCCACAAACTTGATTTTCAATATTAGAAAAAGATTCAGGAAGACCCTTACCCAATTCAGCCTTAACAATTTATTCATTGTTCTAAACTTGCATGGCCAAGTCTTTTGTGCCAAGTCCATACAATTTCATCTTTATTAGCAACAAAGTAAAGATTTTCAGAAAAGTTTTTATTGAGGTTAATCATGTAACATTGTTTTCCCTTTTTCCAAAAAATTTATTTTATCAGTTGATGAGTCAATTATCTTACAGAAATCAGATTCAAATACAACTTTGTGACCTTTGTCACATAGTTGACTGATGCTCAGCAAATGTAATTTAACCCATCAACTAACAAAACATTATCAACAGAGTTTGAGGAAGATTGACCAACTTTCCAGATCCAATGATCTTTCCTTTATTTTTACCTCCAAAATTTACTGAACCTCCCTCCTTCTCAATCAGGAATGAAAATTTGGCTTTGTCTCCAGTCATGTGTCGTGAACACCCACTGTCAAGGAACCACACATTTGAATTGGGTGCACGACCTTCCTGCAAAATAATCAGTAGAGAGAAGATTTTGGTACCTAAACAGTGTTGGGACCATCAGAATGTTTGGACATAGTCATCAAATCTTTTCTCACCTAAATTTGATTTGTTTTTTATTTTTGTTTTATTACAGTGGTGTCTCTGTCTTTTTCAATTTCTTCTTTCCTTAGGAATGAAAACCCAGTGTTTTTGTTTTCAGTAGGAGGGGAGTTTTTCATTTGAACATGAAGTTTAGATGAGGAGATGGAATCCAAGGATTTTGTTGGTACATCAAGAAATTTGGATAGAAGAATTGGGGATGATACCAAATGGGTTTTGATACCATTGGTTCCAAGAATTGGTCCAATCAGCTTGATATGCTGTCTTGGAGGTCCAAAGTTTTTTATGATGATTTCCTTTGAATTTTTCTTATTTTTCAAATTTTTATTTGAGTTTATAGTTTTATGTTTGTTTTTGGTTGATGTTGAGCAGGTCGACCTTCCCTTGACTGGTGTCGACACCATAGTCTCAGAATCCTTCTTTTTGTGGACTGGTGTCGACCTGTCAGGTGACTGTGTCGACCTGGTTAATTTCTTTTGGTTCTGTGTTTTTAAAATTTTTTTTGTTTTGCTTGATGTTTGTTTGATTTCAGTGTTCTCAGACTAGGACCTTTGACAAATTTTAATCAATGGTGTTTTATCCTTTTCTCACCAGATTTGTCTTTCTTAGGTTTTTGTTTATTAAATCCTAGTCCATGAGAAATTGAGTTCATTTTAGCTCCCAGCAAGGCCTCCAAATTGTCTTTACCTTTTGTGAAGGTTTGAATGACTTCATCTTTTTCTTTCAACTGGTTTCCCAAGGTTTTGATTTCTTCAATTTTGTTGTTTATCTTTGTTTTCCATTTCCAGCTTTTCAGACAGTTCTTTAAATTCATGGGTGGCCTTTTGAGAGGCAAGCTAAGCTCATCAATTAAGTTCAGGAGATTTTCTTTTTCTTCATTAAGTTCAGCTACCTCATTTTCTAATTCATAAATTCTTTGTTTGAGGAATAGTTGTTCATGATGTTTTCCATTTTCTTTTTGAGATGCTTGTTTTCTTTCCTTATTATAGAGTATTTTTCAACAATCCTAGCATAAGCATCTTGCCAATCCTCAATTGAAAAGTCTTCGAAGGATGTGCTTACCTTTCCATCTGAGCTATTCGCCATGAAGCAGATTTCCTCACTTTCAGAGCTTGAGGATTTTCTTCTTCTTCCTTTTCACTTGAGTCTTCATCAGACCAAGTGGCTACCATGACCTTTGGATTCTTGAACTTGGGAATCTTTTTATGTTTCTCATTCTTGTTTTCAGGACATTCTCCCTTCATATGTCCTAGTTGGTTGCACCTGTAACAAATGACAATTTCATCAGATTTTTTATTCTTACTGAAATTAGCATTAGAAAAAGAAGTATTTCTTTTACCTGATGGGAATTTCTTTTTCCCAGAAATTTTCCTTTCCTATATTTTAAGAAATTCTGATTGCTGGTCATGAGGGCAATCTCATCCTCATTTGACTAAGACTCATCAGAACTGGTTCTCTCCTGACTCTTGTCTTTGTTACTTGAAGAGGCCTTTAGTGCTACTGGCTTGGTTTAATTATATGTTCTTCATTACTTTAAATTGATTTCATAAGTCATTAAGGACCCTATCAATTCATCCAAAGAAATTTTGGACAAATCTTTGGAGTCTTCAATGACTGTAGCCTTGTGTGCCAAATTGAGAGAGAGAACGTAGAATTTTCCTTACCAAGTCAGCATCTGAATAATCCTTACCTAAGGCCTTCAGTCCATTGACAATGATCATAAACCTGGCAAATTTTAGAGATTGTCTCATTAGATTTCATCATAAATAATTCATATTCAGAGACAAGAATGTTAGCTTTGGTTTCTTTAACTTGGGATGTTCCCTCTAGAGTAACTCAGTTTATCCCACATCTCTTTGGCAGATTTGCACATTGAGATTCTTGAGTACTCCTTAGGTGGACTGCACATTGGATCATGTTCATGGCACTATAATTCAGAGTGGCCCTCCTAATCTGTTCCCTAGTCCAGGTCTCTTCCTCCCCCCTGAATCTCTAGGGACCTACTTCGACTACCTTCCATATTTCATAGTTTTGGCCTCTAAGGAAGACCTGCATTCTATTCTTCCAATAGGTGTAGTCTGTCCCATTGAAAAAGGTGCCTATTAATAGAGTGACCCTCACCCATGACCCTCTTGAATCCATTAAGACAATTAAAAGGTGCAAAGAAGAGATACTTAGCAAACAAACAACAAACAATCAAGACCACAGAAATAATCGAAATTACTCAGATCAAATCAGATATAAACCCGCTCTGATACTAATTGAAGGATCGAGAAATGATGTGGACAAGATCTAGAAGGGGGGGGTTGAATAGATCTATGCCAACTATTGCGGAAGCTTATCATTTTAGAAAAACTCTTTGAATCAGAGACAATTTGAAAAAACGAATTTCACAGATCTGAGAGAAATTGAGTGAGTTGTGCAAAGGAGTGGTGGAACAAGTTGATTAGATGAATTTGAACGATCCTATGCATGCATCTAACGAAAGGTAATTCACCACAATCAGACCATGCACAAGGATTTTTAGGTGGTTCGGAAATCACACCATGTGATCCTACATCCACCCCTCACACAGTGAGGATCCACTAAACAACTTAGGTACACCACACCCACTGGAGTTCTGACAACTCCAACAACCTGAGTTTACAACTCACACAACCTCTAGAGTAAGACACTACTCTAGAACCCTGAGCAAGACTGCTCAACAACACTTGAGTACAAGACTCAAACCACTAAGCGGAAAGGCTCACAAACAACTTGCAAAAAACACACAAGACTCAGATCCTCTAGTAAGATCTAGTCTAACAGGAGTTCATTCATGAGACTTATGCAGCAACCTTGCACAATCTCACAATGACTCAGAGAGACAAAGAGAAATGACAAATTGTATTGAAAGTCCTTGCTCTTCAACTATACCCCTTGTAGAAGATCGAATTGGGAGAGGCTTGAGTTCTTGAAGTCCCTGGCCGATGCTCTGCACTATGAACTTTGGGATCTTCCTTGAATCTTCTCAAACGATTGCTTCCACTTGATCTGCTTCCTTGAAGTGATTCAATTGCATCTTCAATGATCAAACTCCACTTCTCATGCTTGGACAGATGAGAATTGGCTTGAGAATCACCAGGAGCAGGAGCGGGAGGAGAACTCTTCTTGCCACCAACAGGAGTTCTGGAGGCTCTGAAGGGTTCTCTTACGTTGGATGGCCAATTGGAGGGTATTTATACCAAAATAGTCCAAAGGTACCCTTGGGTACGTGGGCACAAGATCCAAGGCCGATCCATCAATTCCCTAGGGTGCCACGTGTCCAGGACAAACTTTAAGTCACAGTTTTTCAGAGTGTGTCGACCTGCCCATAGGTGGTGTCGACACAGTGTCCCAGACTGGGCAAAACAGTTCCTGGGAGAGCCATCTAGTGTCGACACTACTTCATCTCGTGTCGACACACAGGTGAATACGCAAAACAGGCCTTCTGGAGAAGTCTCTAGTGTCGACCTGACTGCATCTGGTGTCGACCTGAGTAGAAGCCTGTTGATATGGTTTCTCTGGGATCTGTCTCTAGTGTCGACCTGCCCTGGTCTAGTGTCAACACTAGTTGACCCTTTCTTCATCTTTTGGCTTAGGGCTTGGAGCATTGTGTCGACACCAGTGTGGGGTGTGTCGACACTACCCTTGCAATAAATGTTTATCTCTGAGAAATAACACATATATCATTAGTCAAATGTATTATCATGAATAAAATGATAATGTGTTTGGAAACATGCTTTTTGAATATAGTTATTTCATGTGATGTATCTAACATATTCTAGTTATTTTGCATTAAAATCACACCTTGTCATCATCAAATATGAGGGGAAATGAATTGTATTCACACTCAACCCAACATAGCCAGGGCCCAGTACGTCTACTGGTGTTCGTAACCCCCAGCTACGAGCGCGCTACAAGAGACTAAACACAAACTCTCACAAGTCACGGTCCCACAGCCGTCTTTCCCTCGGTCGGATGACAACTCTCCCCGAGAGTGAGGGTGTCCAGGAAGACGACAAGACCTCGACGGTACCACTGCACCGGGACAACCCCCAAGCACACTCACGTGCCTGGCTCACACAAAACCTGGGGCTCCCAACTGAAGAGGCATTCCGAAATAGGTGCCGAACCACCAAACTCAGCAATGCACAATCCATGATATATATACTTATATATTCTTTATTACAAACCACAGTACAAATATCAAAAATAGCTTAACCTCGGTCACCCTGTGACCTATAAACCACCTCACCCCGATATACATGTAAACCACGATAACCATTTGCAAACTGGCCTATCATTGGTCATCACATGACCTCCTTGCCCCATACATACCATATACACTAACTATACATTAACTCTTACCTTACATGCATTACTTTAATTAAACCATCTCTATTAGTCCACATAGGACACTACAAGACTGAGGCTAGGTTCACACTTGAACCGTCATTGCCTACTCATCACACTACTATGTGCCATGCACATATTCATATCATGTAAACACCACACCAACTACGTAAACCATATGTAAACCCTCACCAACCACGTGGGCAGCATGCTCATAGAGCTTTATAGGTGCCAATGCACCTCTTACCAAAGCCATGCACAATAAACGACGATAATCGGATAACCAAAACACAAAAATCATGCAAAGCAAACCCTCGGCTGTGATCGCGACAGAGGCCATGACCGCCTTCTGATCGCAACACCACGATATGGCACGATAAGAAACCTTAACGCGACGGGTCCGTCTATCGCTACCTAGTCACGACAGCAGGGTTCGTCGCCTTCTCAGGCGAAAACCCTAATCCGGGAACCATCTCCGGATCTTCCATGCAAACCACCCTAAACATGATTTCAACCCGATTTTCATGCTCATTTCACCTCCTAGACATGGTATCTACTGTTTTTAAAGCAGTAAACAAGCTAACATGCAATCCACACAATCAAACATGGTGGAATCTCCCTAACTTCACGAAGAACACGCAATCCACGCATGGTGCGGTGTTTCCCCCACTCCTCGCGACGTCCTCGCGTCGAGAGCGCGACGAACACCACGCCGGAACGCCGAATCGCCCGCAGCAACTCCTCCCCTGGGTCGAGCAGAGCTTGCAGAAGCTCTATTCGGCCAAACCTTTTTAAAAACTGCACAGCAGTTGGGAACATGATGTACCTTCCCATCGCGACCTGATCGCGACGGACTAAGGCGTCGCCTTCCCAATCCCAAAGTCAGCAAGCTCCACTCCATGCGCGACACGCGACGCACATGCAGACGTCGACCCCATCGGCGGCAACCAAAACGAGACCCCTACTGCCGACGCGTTCAGAACGCGACCTACACCTCTGTCGCGTTCACATTCAGTGAACCAACGGGCACCACGAGCCTAACCTGCCGGCCCACTAAGCTCCACACAGCACGCGGAAACCTCAACTAAGGCCCATTGACCCTATATTGGTCATGAGCACCAAACCAAAACCAATAAACGCAGATCCGAACTACCACTAATCAACAATCCGCGAAGATCCAAAAAACGCGCTACGTTACACATTCACTGAGCGGGAGTCTTCCCCTCCAATCATGGCCGTCAAGAGGTCTTCTAAATCAATGTCAATCATACCCGTTATCAACCGGGTTTATTTTAAGATACTCATAGGGAATCTCTCCCTCCAAGCTCTCATGACCCCTCACACCGTTATTGTGAACCTTCCCACTCTAGTGAAGGGGTCAGCTTCTCAGATTGTGCTCACGCACTCCAACGCCAGATCATTGGCACAATCTATTGTTCAAGGGGTCGTGCCCCCTTCTGTATCAAACAGTTTACAATCTTTGGGCACGGTCCCCTCTTTGTTGCTTCCAACTCTACCGGTGGAAATCCCCACCCTTTCATTCAACTACATTCCAAGGGAGTTGTCACTTTCGCTTGAAACTCCGACGAAAGTCAACCCTCGGAGAAGAGCAAGACCATCTGCCCGTTGGGCAAAAATTATGAGGAAATACTTGAGGGTTAGAACGCCGATTCCTAAGCGGAAGCCCAAACACCGGACAAGGCAAAAGACCAGGGGGTCTCCTCCATCTTTTTCATTTTCTTTCCAATCATCGTTTGTGCTTGTCAGCACCTTCCCGTGGGTTCTCCACATTCCCTCCCCACGGGAGGCATTTTATTTTCATTTGTTGTACAATCCATCCTCTTGCACTGGGCGTCGCACCCCTCTTTGTACTTCTTAGTCTCCCTTTCGTGCCCCTCGTGGCACATCTCCCTTCTGTGCCCCTCGTGGCACATCTCCCTTTCGTGCCCCACGTGGCACACCTCCTTCCCGTGCCCCACATGGCGCGTCTCCTTCCCATGCCCCACGTGGCACATCTCCCTTACGTGCCCCACGTGGCACATCTCCTTCCAGTGCCCGCCCCATGTGGCACATCTCCCTTCTGTGCCCCTCGTGGCACATCTCCCTTCCGTGCCCCACGTGGCACAACTCCCTCTTGTGCCCCACATGGCACCTCTCCATCTCGCGCCCTATGCTGCACACCCTCCCTTTTGGCCCCTCGCGGCCCGCTTTTTTCCTTTCTCTCCTCCGGTCCTGCCGGATTCTTTTCCTCTTTCAGGGCACTGCGCCCTCCTTCTTCTCCAATCCCCTCCGGCCCTGCCGGAGTCTCCAAAATCTTTCCTCCATTCTCTCCTCGCCGCCTTTAATCGGGTCCTTCGACCCTTTTTGCATTGTTTTCAGGGTTTTAGTCCCCACTCGTCATTTTAATTCCAAACAAAAAATGAAAATTCTTGTAGACCCCGAGTCTCGCCCCAACGTAGGGCATTCGTCGCCTTTTACCTTCCAAAAAATATTATGTTAAAAACTTAGTATATTTTAGCAATATCAAAAATCCAAAAAAAAATTGAATGAATATTCAGCATTGCCACGCCGTCGCAGCATTTCTATTATGAGAATTCTGCACCAGGAGTCCAACATTTCCTCCTGGGTCATTAAGGTTTGCCCTTAGCACGGGCACTTGCACACACTCCATGGCGCCCTAAGCTGATTGCTCCCGGTAGACACAGTCACCGTCACAGCCACGCCTGAAAGGCACAATCGTCTGTTTCTCCTCTTACTCGACCAAAATATGGGTAGCAGAGGTAGTCTAGGCAAGGCAACCAACCCAATGCACTCCGTCATAAGAGGATGTCCCAAATGGGAAAGGTCAAATGACTAAGAAAAATCAAAGTCAAAATGCATGTCAAGAGCAGCAAAGTCCCCGTGGAGATCCAAATGGACCTGATCGTAAGCATGCAAAAGTCGAAATCAAATCAGTAATAATAGGGCATGGCAAAGAGTGGCAAAGTCCCCGCGGAGATCCAAATGGACCCGGTCGTACACATGTCTCTACAATCAAATGGTCATCACTCAAGATTCTAAAATAATTTAAAAGTCCCAGTGCTTAAATCTGACGGCAATGCCAAGGAAGGAAGTCAACACCCAACTCCTCAAATACCCATACCAAGCTTATCTCCAAACTTTCTTCCCTTCTCCCTGTCAGACCTAGTCGCCCTTTTCAGGCATGGCTTTGATAGTGACATTGTTAACCCAGTGCAATCAATTCGTGGGCGCCACCTTAAAACTGTACGTCCTACTCTGGGCATTCTTTAATGAAGCGGGAGGTAACAAAAGACCCCTCACCAGTCAATTTTTATAACCCTAATGTTGCCATGGCATGGCAATATTTTCAAAATCTAAAAAATCAAATACTTCTAAAATCTAAAAAAATCTAAATACTTTCAAAATCCAACAAAAATCTAAATATTTCCAAAACTCCACAAAAAAATCAAATATTTCTCAAAATCCATAAAAAATGTGAATATTTTCAAAATCCAAAAAGTTCCTGATGGTCTTGCATAAAGCATGTGGTGCCTCCTGTTTGTGCCGGGACGATGCAAATCTTCCCCTTCATGGGTTCCTCCCATCCTTAACTCCAATCTCCTTAGCCAGAGATCACCCATCCTCATGGTCCAACAAACAAATTGTTTGAGCTATTCTGTCTACTTTAGTCATGCTCCATGCTATGAATGCCGTTTTTCCATTATGTTTATTGTTTTTGGCTAATCGGTTTTGAGCGCAGGATTCGAGTTACCTCATCTGGCGCTACATCAGGCTGCTGCTACCTTCACCATCAACTATCTGCATCTACTATATGTTATACCCTTAGAGCATACCAAGGACCTTGTAGCTCTGAGGAATCTGGGATTTGAGTTCCCCTATAATCACGGTAGTTTCCGCACTTGAGAGCCTATGCCGGGAAATCATGAAAAAATCCTATAATCACGTCCTTGTCAGCAGAAGTGATTTAAAAGGTAAAATCATAATTCCCCATTAGCAGATAGTGCATTAATAAGCTGATTGCTTCAGAAATTGCCCCTAAGGTAATCGCGTCGGCCATTGCCGCCGCGTTTCAAGCCACGGCAGCCCTGGCAGATGCGATCCCCTTCATTATCGCGGCGTCCTGACAGGACGCGATTCAGAGACATGACGGCCATCATGCACATGTCCCATCAAAATTGACCTTCTAAAATGCGGCCTGCCACCCAGACACGAGTCAATCCATGTCGCGGTGCCCATGTCCGACGCGATTCAAGTTGCGGCCTACCACCCAGACGCGATTCAGTTTATTGTTGCGGCGGCTGTACCCGACGTGATTCGAGAATGAGTTGCCTATAAATTAACCCCCGAGGGTCATTTGTAGGAGGGAGGTTCTACGAAGCGGCAAAGCTCTGTCAGATTCTCAACTCAACCTCCGGCCCCAGGAGCATCATCCACGTCGATCCGTCCTTCTTCCCCGAAGTCCGGCGCCGTCGTCTCCTTCCATTACACACGTGAGGCGGGAGCATCTTCCTCCACGTCCTCCATCAATCCCGCAACGACCCGTCACGCCGCACCAACATTTGGGGAAGCACCCCCCCCCCCCCCCTCTTCCCCTTTCTTCCTTTTCATTTATTTCCTCCGACCCCACGTGGCCATTTTATTTCCTTTACACAAACATATGCATGCATACACACACACACCTATATTTTTAGGGGTTTAAAAACCACCATCCGGTGAGTCCGTCCCATTTTATTCATTTCATTTATTCGTTCAGGATTCGATACTACACGTCTTATTTGGCTAATCCCCTTATTTTCTTTGTCCTTTTGTCAAGATAATCAAATGAGGAAAACGCCCTCTACCGTGGCCGGCCGTGTTCGTAGAGGAAGAAAGGACCCACATCATCCCCCGCACAATCTCCGCGCTAAAAGGTTCTCTCGCGATCACTTCCTTCCCCCGCACCCCTCGCGCGTGCATTTCCATTCGGCACCCTCGTGTGCCTGGCGATCACGTTTATTTTATCTTCCGTCTTTTCCACCCATTTTTCATTCTCCACCCCTCTTTGTGGGTCTTCTGTTCTTCGTCCCCTCGAAAAGGAGCAAAAAACATAACCTACAACACCGAGGGAGCAAAGCTCACATCACAACAACTAAAACTCAACTGCTGGTGAGTCTGCCACAATGCCACTGCAAGCCCAAACACATTGCTAACACCTGAAAAAAACTGTAGGGGAGTGAGCCTTAAAATACAGGCTCAGTAGGTATCTCCCAAAACAATAATTGAAAACTAAAGAGAGAACCGAGACCTCAACCACGAAGGGTCTCATTGGCAACACTCACCAAAGAACTATTGAAGCAAAACATACTAACAATAACATACTAAAGCTACAATTAAACATAAATATACTAGCTAACACTACACACATAAAGTAAAGGAAATCATAGGACTAATATAGAAATACCAGTCCACCAAGACATCTGAAACCAATAGAACACAATGAAAGACTACCCATAGAAGGGTAAAAACACGACAAGTGGAAGGTCACACAACACGACCTCCACGGAGCACAGCTCCCAAACAACACCTGAAACATCGGCACACGGTGTGCCACAACAACCAGCTACCCACGAAGGGTAAAAGTACCTGAAACTATAATTAAGGTACCACAACTGAACCACAATCGGAGAGTCACCACTCACAACCACAGCTGCTGAAAAGCTCGAGTCGAAAGAAATGCTGCCGCCATGCGGGTAAAGACTACTGGTTCATGATACTAGTATCCAACCCGGATAACACAACACAAGAACTACCTCTCAGTCTCGCAATAACAGACAGAAAGTCTAACTACGGCTCTACCTCTGTAGCACCCTTGATTTTTAAAACCCAAATAAAATAAATTATTATTTTTAATAAATGAGGAAAATATATTTAATTGAATAAAAAGGGGAATAAATAGAATTAGAATGATTTACATCAAAGCCTATTAAGTTAAGTTAGGAATGGGTTGTGCTCTTGGTCCAAGCCTAAAAGAATGGGCCCAAAAGTGAAGAGCCCAACATGGAATGAGAGGAAATTAAGTTAAAATCAGAGTAAAAATAATAGAAAATGGAAAGGGTTAAGATAAATA